>JADLSH010000087.1:0-188740 GCA_016169945.1 Trachythela sp. YZ-2020 | reverse complement strand
TTAACCAACCTCTCATAAGCGGATATTTTTCCGTAAGCGGACACCAGGTCGTGGTCCCGGAGGGTGTCCGCTTACGGGAAAATTCGACTGCTAATATGTTCGATATAAGTACCAGTATTTATAAAGTTTATATGAAAAGTTTCCCAAAGTTAAAGAATAGATTTCCTCCTTCGTAGTGGCTAACATGAAGTATTTAACTGAATTCATGAAAATGTCAGGTTTTGGTATAAAATATGACAAAGATATAACATTTATGAGATAAATATTTCCAACATGTTCAATGGAAAACATAATATATTATTTGCCAGCATATAGCATAAAATGTGAACTGACAAGGCTGACTATAAAAGTTGACTATGTTGAAGCTGTGGTTTATCAGTTTGATGTAAGTTTCAAAACTGTTAAATGTTATTGTTGTTCACATAAAATATTAAATGTTGTGCATTTGTAAAATGTAGAAAGGAACTGTGCAAAGCTAGAGTATATATAGAAAAATAAACAAAGAAAATTATATCTGTGATACTTAGTTGCAGATAAGTAAGCAATTTTTAAGGATACTATGCATAAATACTCTATAAGCTCTATACCACCTTACCCTGTAATTTATAGGAACCTCTCCATTTTCAATAAAGAAAAACATGTATACTTGCTCATTTAATTGATGAATTGTTCCGGAAGTTCATGTCATTCACAGTAGTGGTATATTAATTATAAAATAGATCAAATGTTGAAAACAGACTGATTTTTCCATCCTGCCTTTTTTCTGTTTGAATATGATGGTTCCTATATCACATTATATACTCATGCTTGATAGTATGTAACTTACTGTGTTTCGGCTATAATCAATAAGAATGTTATGTACAACTTCCTGTGTTTCGGCTGTGTTCAATAAGCATGTAACTTCCTGTATGTGTTACGGAAGTAATTATCGACATACGGCTGCAATCAATAAACATGTAAATTCCTGTGTTTCGGCAAAGCCACTCCCTCTAGCTTATTAACAGTACAGTAAATAATTGCTTTATTGGCATGACCTCTAGTTACAGAGTATTGCAAAAGCTATGAAATAGGTGCTAAACTAAGTACGGTATAGATAACTATGTGCTATAAAATACGTGCTATTTACGTGGAAGTATGTGGTATAAAGTATAAAAGTAAATACAAAGATATATGCTAATATAGAATTTAAATAATTAGATTTTCAGCATTCCTGGTTTCAAGGCATTTATCTCTTTCCACAAAACAGGAAGAAATAAATTTCGATAATAATAAAATCGTTTCAGTTTCATTTGATTTCATTATTTCTACGGATAAATTTTGTTCTCTTTGATCTGTGCTATTGAGAACATTTGGTAAATTGTTTAAAAAATGTTCTCTAATGCTGTCGTAGGCTTCACATGATGTGAGAAAATGCGACTCATTTTCTATTTCGCCTGACTGACAGATCGTACATAGTCGTTCTGCTTGGGGATTGTTTTGGTATCTACCATATTCAATCAATAGGTTATGATTACTTATCCGGAATCGTGTGAAAGTTCTCCTTTGATTTGAATTTTTTATTGTGGTAAGATATTTTTCTAACTGATATTCCCTTTTGAAAGCAGAGTAGAAACATAGTTTCGATGAATTCTCTAGTTTGTGTTTCCAGATTGTTATGTAACTTTGTTTTATGTTGCTTGAGATTAGATTTACCGAATGATTGGATATTGATTCCAGATCTAATATTTGCGTGTTACAATTGTATGATTTTAAAATATCTGTGACATTCCCATAAAATGAAGTATTCTTTTTAGAATACAAATCTTTAGATATTAAAAAGGCTTGTTTGGCAATTGCTGTTTCAGGCAATGTGTTTAAATGTATAATATATTTATATAATCGTTTAAATATATTTATTATTAGTGGAAATTTTCCAAGTTCACCTCTGGAGGCGATGTTAGTGCATTTTCTCCCAACTCCCAAGTATAATTTACAAAACCTCAAGTGTGTTTTTTCAATTGGAAGTTTATCCCAATTATTAAAATCATTTTTGAGGTATGCACTACACTTCTGAGTTGTAGAGAAGAATTGGTGATATTATACTATCGAATATTTTTATAGCTAGTTTCGGTTTTAGGTTGTGTAAGTTGAGATGTTTTCGTATGCTGTATAGTGCATGTAGTGCTTTTTCACTTAGCTGTTTTATAGCTGGAGTAAATTTACCATTTGAATTCAATTTGATTCCTAAGTAACAATATTCTTGTACAATCGTTACGTTTTTATTACCTAACATGAATTTTGGTTTCTGTATTTTATTATTTCCTTTTTGAAAGATCATAATTTGGGTTTTCTTTAAGTTAACTTCCATCAGCCATTTTTTACACCAGTTATTGAGTTCATCTAGGCATTTTTGGAGTCCAAATTTTGATCTTGATAATATAATTAAATCATCAGCGTAAAGAAGACAACTCAGTCTTGCGCCGTTTGGAAGTATGAAAGGGTCTGAATTAGTGTTTTCGAATAATTTAGCTAATTCATTTATGTATAAGTTAAAATAATTGGACTTAGTATACATCCTTGACGTACACCTTTGGAGTAAGAGAAAAATTCTGTTCGCCTGTCAGATATTTTGACTGCACATTTTGAGTTAGAATAAAGACTTTTAATTAAATTGTAGAAACGCCCATCAATTTTGTTTTCAAGTAATTTTAAGAATAAGCCTTCATGCCAGACAGAATCAAAGGCTTTTTTAAAGTCTACAAAGCCAGCATAAACTTTGTCATTTTTGTTTTTGGTAATATGTTTGTCAAACAGTGTTTTCAGTGTAAAATGTGATCAGCAGTTCTGTGGCCAGGTTGAAACCTATCTGAGATGGGTGAATAAGATTGTTTTCTTGACTGAAATTATAGAGTCGTTCGTTAAGGATTACACAGAAGAATTTGCTTAAACAGCTAGTTACACAAATTCCTCTGTAGTTGTTGGTGTCAGATTTGTCGCCAGCTTTAAAAATAGGTGTAATCAGTCCTTCACACCATTGGTCAGGAAAACTTCCAAATTCAAGGATAAGGTTAAATAATTTATGATATCCTTTAAGGAGTATTTCTACACTGGCCTTAATAATTTCATTTTATCTTATCTGAGTAAGCTGATTTTTATTTTTCAACTTCTTAGCTGCATTTAGAGTATTATTTTCTGTGATTGCATCATCCAGAAAGTTGTTTTGATTTATATTGTTCTCAAGTAATTGTAAACGTTGTAAAATTTCTTGTTGATCAGAATCTAAGTTATGTTTTGCATGTAGTTTTTCGAAATGAGATACCCAATTGTTGGTAGTTATATCTGAAGAACTAGAGGAGACATCATCATAACTATCACTCATACTCTTAAGAGTTTTCCAAAAGGAATTTTTATCTGTTTCTGATGCCTGTTCTAGTTCATTAAGTTTCTTTTCATGAAATAGTTCTTTTTTGCGTTTTAAAGTTTCTTTATAGATTTTGAGAGCTTGATGATATTCGTTTCGTATATCAAAATTTAGCGGATCTCTGTGTTTTTGGTTGGCTAACTTTCTAACACTGTGTCTCTTTAGTCGACATTCTTTGTCAAACCATTTCTTGTTGCAGACATTTGTGATTTTATGTCTGTATTTTTCTTTGTAATTCTAAGTGATTTCTTAGCTGCTTGTAAAATTATATTTTGAAATTGAGCAGCAATAAGCGCCTCTATAGAAAACCAGAACACCCTCCCATCTCCAAGGCAAAGGTATTTATATAGGGTTTACAATTTTTAGCATTTTAATTTTGTTGACGAGTTTAGGGATTTAGCTTGAGATTAGGCGATTTAAGAGAAACTTCGCCAATTTTTAGCCATGATTTAAAGCAGGCCTTTATTTTTCTCTTAAATTGAATTAAATTTAGCAATCTTTTATGATTGGTCACTCATGTCACATTTATTAAAGATAATTTCCTTCTCTAATAGCGCCCCTTCATTGTAGAGAAAGATATTTATTAAGTAGCGATAATATAAACGATACAGGATCAAATCTAATATAAATATCACAAAAACACAAGAACATCGACGTTTTGAGCGAAGACTCTTTGTCTTTAACTTCCTAAGTTACTAACTTCAAACGAAGTGCCTTTGCTCGAAACGTCAAAGTTCTTGTTTTATTTTTCAGGTAATTTGATCCTACAACTTTCAAGCACACTGAAACAAATAAGCACCCGGGGGCTAAATATTAGATTTACAGTATAATTGAAACGTCCCATACTGTTAAGGAAAATATATTTTATTAGTAGTGGCAGGGGATGTTGTTAAAGCCGCTTTCCATTCCGATCGCTTTGGTCGCACGGGCGGAGCGAACATGTTTCAACTTGCGCTGTAGGTGTCTAGTGTGAGAATTTTTGTCCGCTTTACTGCTCGCGGACAAGCATGAAAGTTGAACTACATTTAACTTTCTTGGCATTCCAGCGCGAATGATTACCGGATAAGAGTGTAGGCAGTGGGTGTTGTAAAGCCGCTTTCCATTACAGTCGCTTTGGCCACGCCGGCGGAGTGAACATGTTTCAACTTGCGCTGTAAGTGTCTAGCGTAATAATTTTTGTCCGCTTTACTGCTCGCGGAGAAGCATTTGGTATGCCCGCACGAATGATTATTCACGTGACTCAAATAGGTCTTTTCGCCCACGTGGGCAAAACGACCGTAATAGAAAACGGCCTTTAATACGACATAAATTCACAACCTCCTTAATTAAACCATTAGCTTGAGTATGGATAGATAGATGGTTTATTGTATAAAATATTGCAGCGCAAAAGCTGAGTTAAGTTAAGTTAAATATTACAATTCTAGCTCTAGCATGTACTAAAAATACTTTACAAACGATAACTAATGTCTACTAATAATCAATAGATTAATATGATACGCTATATGATTTATTATAAAATTATAAAATATTCTAACAATACTACATTTTCAATGCGTTAAAGTTGATAAAGCTGTTCTTGTAACGCTGTGTGTTAAAAGACACATTAAACTTGCGATTGTTCGTCAAGTTAATATCATTATAATGTATGGAGGAAGTAGGCTGTGTAATTTATGATCATTGTTAGTAACAATATCTTTGAACAGTTTTTCTGTCAGTTCTTGTCTTCTGTCATTCAGAGTTTGAAGACCTGCAGTGGATAAGGCGTCGTTGTATGATACCCAAGGGAAGATGATTCTCATGGCTCTTTTTTGTATCATCTCTAAGTCATGTGACAAATACTTTGTCAGGCTGTCGTGAAACACCGGACACGCATACTCGGTAATAGGTCTGATACAGGTGGTGTAAAACTGGATAAGTTCTCTTGCATCCAAATGGGATCTTTTCAGCTGTGATAGGAAATACAGTCTCTTCCTTGCTTTCTTAATAATTTCAGACACATGTTCGTTCCACTTGAGATCGTGTGAGATAATTAAACCCAGTATCTTCGCGCAGTTTACTACCTCCAAGGGAATATCATTAATTTTGATTGGCTCAAAATATGTAATCGATTTACTAAAACCTACCCGCAATTCTTGGCATTTACTTTGATTCAGTTGGAATTTATTGGCCAATGCTTGTTCGGTGAAGTCATCAACGGAATCTTGAATTGAGCTTGCACTTCCTTTCTCGACAGTTTCAGCCATACTCGTATCGTCCACATATTTCCACATTTCAGAAGCAGCAATTTCCCAGTCATTGATCATGATTACGAATAGCCAAGGACCTAGTTTTGTTCCTGGGGAACTCCTGGTACTGATTCCCACTCTGAATAACAGTCCTGACTGAGTTTAACTCTTTGCTTTCTACACGACAAGAAGTCTGTGATCCACATAATGATATGTTGGGGTATGTCATAGGTTGCCAACTTGCTAAGGAGTAGATAATGATCAATCAGGTCAAAGGCTTTCTTGAAGTCGAACAACACAATTCCAGTCGTTGCACCGTTTCCATCTGTTGAACCATTCCACGAATGAAGCATGCTTACGAGGGCTTGAGTAGAACTTGATTTAGGGACTGTACCGTATTGGTTAGAATCGATTCTCTGAAGCACGGCAGGTTTAACAAAAATAGTAACGACATAGTCTTCGGCGATTTTAGATATAATTGGTGTTAGAGATATTGAGCGCAAACGTTTATTCACGTCTTTTATTGGTTTCTCTTTTGGGATTGGAATAATATTCGCCTGCTTCCATGACTGGGGAACATGAGCTTTATTAAAGTACTGTTCAAAATATCTGATATTGGAGAAGCCAGAATATCTGCGTTTTCCTTAAGCACCCAACTCGGGATGCCATCGGGTCCACCAGCCTTACTTGGATTTAACGTTGCCAGTTTCGTAAAAACAGAAAATTCGGTAATTCGAAAATCAAGTGATTCCCCGTTAATTTCGATTTGCGGATTGGTTGAAGGTAAAGGATTGAAATTGTTCACAGGTGTAAGAAACGCCTGGTTAATTAGGTTAGCGAGATTGTAAGGGCAGGAAGATGCTGAATCAGGAATGTTCTCGATGCTACTCAACTTTGCAATCGTGTCCTCACGTCCTGACACCTGCTCTGACACGCCACACAAGCGTTTTACTTCTCTCCACCATGTTGCTGGCGCGCAGGATCTTAACTGATTAACCTTTTCCTCGTAGAATTTGGCGCGCAAAGAGTTTCTTTCGCGGTTCACCTGGTTTATTAGACTTCTAAACGTCATTAGGTCGCCATTTGCTAAGGCTTTTTGGCGACGGCGAATTAGACTACGGAACGCCGGGGTCATCCAGGGCGGTTCGTTAGATACCTTCACTTTTGATTTAATAGGAAACAGAGCATCTGTGCCAGTCTTAACGATCAATTCAAGCATTTCGACCTTATTTTCACATGAGTTTGTTCATTAATTAATGTATTTACATCCACTTCCTCCAGATATTTCCTTAGAGCCAAACGTTTGGTAGGGCTTACTGTAGGTCCCGTGATTTTATACGAATTGCTGGTTTGGGGAACAGTGAACGTGCAGGAGGCTGAACCTCTATGCTGGCATTGTCAGAGAGGCCAAAAGATTACAGTTTGATTGGATCCCCGTAAAAACTTTCCATGTTCGTCAGGATTAGATCGAGGGTGTTTCGACCACGTGTAGGGAATTTGATTATTTGCTTTAATTTAAAACCATTTCGAAGTCTAGAAGTATTTAGCTTATTAAAGTCTCCGAGTAAGATTATACCACAGTTGGGAAATTCCGCTTCAATTATAGTTAGGCATTCGTACAAATAATTTATCATGGACAAGTTATCTGCTCCTGGCAAATGATATACAGTACATTGAATAATGTTCGAAATTCCTCTTGGGAGATGAGGCGGGCTAAGTACAAACCAGATTGCTTCAAAATTTATATCAGACAGATTTTCCAAAACCTTATATCTAATTGTTCGCCGTACGTAAACACATATACCTCGGTGCTGGCCTTCGACTCGGTCTCGCCTTACTATGTTAAAATCAGGAACACAAATAATATTGTCATGGATATGTCCTTGAAGCCAAGTTTCTACAATACAAGCTAGGTCTATCGTTGCACTACTTATAACATTACGGACCTCGTCAATTTTTGGCGCGAGCGACATCACATTGGATAGCATAATTGAGGGTACAACCAAATTTGGTGAGCCCGCTCTTTGAGTCTGCCTATTTAATGGCACAGGGATACAGCACGTCAGACGATTGTTGTTACTTGACTGACTAGTTCCAGATACTCTTGCTAACCTGGCGGGCGATGATGATTCGCTCTCCTTCGAAAAAATAAATTCGTCTCCTAGTTGATTTACGTGACTTATACTCGTTTACTGGAAGATAGGTAATTCGCACAGGGATACTACGTTTGCTACGGTTAAAATCTTCGCTTGGATTGACGAAATTTTCGTGTTTGTTGTCTGCTCAGCTCACTAGCTTGTTCACCCAATTGAAATTTGGTTGGATACGTTTCAATATCAACAATCTTGACAGGTTGATCAACAAGGTGTGAAGTCCCAGTAGAATTATCAATATCGTGTCCTTTTATGGTTGATTCTACCTGCAGGTCTTGGGCAGAATTATTAGACTGAGTATGTAATTGGTTATGCACTTTCGCTACGCCTACACTGTTAAAGTTTTTGTTTGAATTTATTTTTGATGATTGTTTGGTAGCCTCGTTTAACTTGATCACCCAATTGAGACTTTGTTAAATAGCTTTCACTATCAACCTCTTTGACGTATTGATCAGCAGAGCATGCAGTCTCAGTGGAGTTATTAACATAATGTACTTTTCAAATTAGATTAAAATTGTCCTGATATTGGACAAAATTGTCAATCTGGGCATGTAGTTGATTATGCTTATTAGATAGGCTGTTGGTTTTCCCATTATATTCATCGTCAACGTTCGACAACTTTGCGTATATTTCTGAATTTTTGCTTTCCATGCTTTGGAGTCCAGCTTCAAGACGCCTAGTTTTATCTTTTTCATTATCAAGTTCGCTACTTAAAAGGTCAATCACCTGTATGAGATCAGTTTCCATTGGCTTCGACTGGCCATTGAGTGCACAGTATACGATTTCTATATATAAATATATGCTGAAAAATAATTTAACGTCAATCGCATTTCATGATGAAGTCTATATTTATATCAAAAACAAACGGCACAAATAATGATGTAAACGCTGATATTTAATTTTTGTCTGATATTCTACACTCCACATAAGTTTGTAAGAACTGCTAAAGGACGGATCATACCATAAGCAATAAATATGTTAAGACAGTATACTGATCAAATGTTATTTTCTTCTCAAATCTCAATGCCATATCTATGATTCTATATTAGTCAGTATGGCCACTCCATGCATTGTTGCATTTTAATAACGAATCCATGGTCAAATGTTCTCTTGCATTGATTCTTTAAAGTGCATATGTCACAATTACCATTTTTTTCTCAAAAATCGGGCGTGACGAGACAATTCGAATGATATACATCATTCTTTAAACGGATAAATACTTCCAGAGATATTTTGGCTCAAACATAGGTTTTTCAAAACATGGCCGGGGGAAAAGAGGCTGAGTACGAATAGCCGCGATGACGTCAAATCGGGAAGTCATGTTTTGTTTACATTATAAAACAATATAAAATATAGTCATGTTGGAAGCGAAAAACTGCAGAAATAAGAAAAATAAAGGTGAACATTGCCGTTCCCAGAATTTGGTAAAATATTTTCTATAATGGAGAGCACTCAAACGGTGTGAAGTCTAAAATGTGGGCTGCAAATGAAGTCATGGACCCGTGGTGGACTTCGGCAAATTTACTCAAGTAATTTACATGAAGAAAATTAAAAGGATAAAGGGATATACGCTTGGATTCCTTGTGAGAACGTAGTAATAAACGAAAAGACTGGAATGTAGAAACAAGTTAGTAAATTGAAATTTGCAATTTTGTATTAAATTGTTCTACCTTTTAAGATATTTGAATATATTTTGTGCAAGATGTGCCACAATTGCCCTGTATAAAAGGAATATATAGCATAAAATAAAAAACAGTCATGGGAGACGATGTATGACTTCAGATTGACCACATGTCTTAACATGTTTATAAACAAACTTATTGTGCTTGCATTCTCAGTGTCTATAAAGTATAGTAAATTATCAAACAATTCTTAAATTTGATATTGTTCAATATATTGCTTATAAATGGTATTTATAATAATACTGACATCATTTATATGCTTAAGTAGGAAATAAACACAAAGATGATAATAAGCATCTTTGAGATCAATGGAAGTCATGAAACATCCAGGTCTCATGAGCTTAATAGCCGTTTCTAGAGTGTCCATTTTAAAATAATGATAAGATATAAATTCATTCAGCCCTTTAAGGTTAAAAATTACTCTACTAGATCCATCTTTTTTAGGCGTAATAAAAATAGGTGATATAACCTCGCCAGGTTCTGAGGCCGACTGCCTAATAATTCCATTTTGTAAAAACTTGGCAATTTCAGCATCAATAATGCTTTGTTCGGTTGTATTAAAAGTGAAATAAGGTCTAGTCTTGCTAATCTCAGAACCAGGTAAACTATCAAACTCAAGGTGACAATGAGTAACAGTATCCAAAACAAATGGGTCAGAAGTCATTTCTACCCATGCATTCACACAATGCTTCAAACCCCCTGCTCTAAAAGGAGGTTGATTAGCAATGACAGAGGCAATAGTAGTCTGACTTACCGTATTTGATAATCCTAACGACCCTTGCTGCTTGGAATTTTGGCAGGATGGAATGGGGGCCGGGTTTGACCCCGGCCTCCCCCGAAAAAAGATCTTGCCCTGCCTCGTCCAGCAGACTGGTTGAACTTGCCACGCCCACGAGAACCCCTGCCAAAAGATGACTTGTAGGGTTCGAAGCGATAGTCTGAACGTGGTTTGGATGTGACTTTGTTGCTAAGCTTATAAGACTTAGCAACTTCTTCCACTTCTTTATTAAGATCATCCCCAAACAGGGAAGTTGAAATGGCTACAGAGGGGTTACACAATGAGCCATATTGCTTGCTTAAATCAGGACGAATTAAATCCCTACGTTTCAGATTAAATTCTCTATCTGCTGCCAAAAGTAACACGACTGAACGGGCAAGTATGCGTTTCTGCTCGCCATCCGAAGTATTGCACACTTCAAGAACAGCAGTGAGGCCAGAGATTAACAATCCTTGAGCTTTCTGAAGAGCAGAATCAGTATTTCGACTTTCTTGGAGCATTTGCTGCCAGATCTGTTTGTTCACTTTTGGGGCAACTAAATTAGGACAATTTTCTGGCCTGACATATTTTGGGTGTACTTCCTGTAGTTTTCCCTTGGGCAGTTTATCTTTTAATAGACCATTAACAATATCAGCTAACCCAGCTGAAATAGGGGCTGATGTTTGTTCAGATACGGAAAATTCTTCCGCCAAGGTCTGAAATGACTCATCAACATTTGGGCCAGCCTCGCTTTCGCCAGTGATTTCAGATAACTGTACAAAGTTTTCGATTTTGTCAGTAAGGCCAGGATCTGAAAGGCCTGTAATAGAGCCTTCGCCCTCGTTATCAATTGCCACAGTATCAAAATCGGCATAAATTTGAGCTATATTTTGCTTGACTTGTGATAAGATGTCATTCTTAGTCTCCTCGAGTAACTCTTTAAACATATGTTTAAGATCAAGATGGCTTGTCGAAGAACCGCTCTCGAGGTCGGTATCCACTCTAGCATTCTCCATCAGCTAAACAAATAGTTGAAGGATTATAAATGGGCGAAAATATAGTCGTAAAAGCCCAGTGGCAACGAGCGAAGACACGTCTTACACCCGGTTAAATATTTATAAAGTTTTATACGTACAGGACACGTCCTGTGACAAACCCACTTGGCAATGTGACTCGTCACAAAACCGGGAATTTAATCGCTTTTAATTGTGAATATAGTAGATCTCGTCTATTAGCTCAACAAAAAGCAAAAAATAGCAAAAATAAAGTCAACTTACCTCGAAATTGCGACGAAATTGTTAGGTTTATAAACGAAAATATCTCCCCAAACAAAAATATATCTGAATTCAACGGCGTTTAACAGTGCACTGATCCACGGCGGTGCGTGCGCATCTCATGTAACCGGAAGTACGTGGTGATTTGGTAGAATTGCCTGTATCTCTGTTATTTGTATTATCACTGTTTATATTTAGAGGGCATATTAGTGATATAATAGGGTCCTGAAGGAGGAAGGGCGGGGGAGGGGGTACTAATACCAGTTTTACAGCCCAAATTTTGAACAAATTCCATAGTCCCATTCTATGTTTTGCTCAAATCCCAGTCCCATTTTCTATTGTTTTTTGTTGTTGGTGAATCCCAGTCCCAGTGCATGAAATGGTTTCCCAGCCCAAAAGCATGCAAATCCCAGCTCCCGTTTTACCCCTTCAGGACCCTCATATAAGGATAATCAGTAATCTGCCCTAATGCTCCCTATACTCATTATATTGTTATGTTATGTGCACAAATATATTTATTTTTGATCTTGATCCCAATCACAACCCTATTCCTACCCTCTTGTGACTGTAACATAATGATATAACCAATTTCCTTATTACTGATCAAGGGATACCCATTAATGGTTCAACACATTTTCATAATTCAGTTGTAAGAGTATGGCAAACATATTAATAAAAAATAATCACAAAAACAAATAAACATGTTTATGACCATTCTATGTTTTTCATTTGACTAGTTGTATTTAGCATTTTAGAATACATTAGATTTTTCCTTAATCTCAAGGCAAATGCCATCTAAACAATACAATTGGTCATACTTGATTTTTATCCAGATATATGTAGTTGATAAACATGACTATTAAAGAAGCCACATTTCAACCTACCACTGACAAGTAAAATTGTCTGGTGTTAGATAGAATAAGTAAAATACTAAAGTAGGGTACATCTGGCCTGAATAGGAACTCTGGTGGTGTTAGTCATTTTCATATGTCAGAATGAGCCATAGTACAACCCCTGGCTCAACAAAAGCTGTCACTAGTGTTGCACTACATGCCGAGGCCTAGACTTGGTCAGTTTTTTGCTTCACTGATTTTCTGAGTAGTTTATCAGCCATTCCATAAACCAAACTAGGCCACAGCGAGACTTAGGTATGATTGCAGTGTATATTCATAAGATATACATTAGGCTGTATAAAAGGAAGGTGGCTGTGTGGAAAGTTACATGGAATTATAACTTCATTTATTAAAGAGTTGACCATGTGTGGCACGTTTCCATGGGTGGCACGGTTTCATTGCACTTTACATGATACTGAATAGTGGCAAGAGACCTGCCCATAGAAATAACAGATATCTACTATTTCTATGGACCTGCTACATTGCACTACACAGAAACCAAATAAATATATATTAAATGTCTTGCCCAATAACACTTCTCATACTAGGATGTTCATCTGGTGGATATACAAAAATATATAGTAACAATTAAACGTATAGTAATGGAATGTTGTCTCTGCCATCTGTGACATCCTTGGGCTATCCATCACATTCTTGTGGCCTCTCATCAGCTGATGATACTATACATTGTAAATGTAATATTGCTCCGTGACCTTGTGTTCTGATTTGCTTAGCATTAGATACTATAAAATACAAGATGAAAACAAAAAGTTTAATATATATCATTCTACCAAGTATATCTATGCTTAGTAGATTTTTGTAGACGATGGCGGTATGTAGTTTTTATCTATTTTTTATTACAATACAATTACTTGTTTAAAGTAAAGTTCCCATATATACTTCATTTTGTACGGCTTCCTCGACGGCTTCAAAGCGGAGTATACCCTTCCTACACTGATCTCTGTTCCTTCGACTCCGTTCTCAAAATTGACAAAATATGAGAGATTTCGCCCACATTCTGGGAACGGCAATGTTCACCTTTCTTTTGCGTAAAATCCTGAAGGCGAATTCCAAACGTATATGCCAGAACATTGATTATTTCTGCAGTTTTTCGCATCCAACATGACTATATTTTATATTGTTTTATAATGTAAACAAAACATTACTTCCCGATTTGACGTCATCGCGGCTATTCCTACTCAGCCTCTTTTCTCCCGGCGATGTTTTGAAAAACCTATTTTTTGGCTTGTTTGAGCCAAAATATCTCTGGAAGTATTTATGCTAACCACCTCAACTGCGAACGGGCATGCTGTGCCTTCGTGATTGCGTTCGCCACAAAACATCTTAAGGCCGGCGCACACGAGAGCTATGTGCTTAGCAAAATGTCATTCGTGACCATTGGCGCAAGCCAACTAGTTGCTCTCGTGTGCGGGCGACTGTCTAGCGATTTTGGTCATTCGTGACATGTAAGCCAAAAATCAAACATGTTTGATAATTTTGGTCACGAATGATCAAATGCTTCGTGTGTGCGGGGAACGAAAGCACTTTGCTTACGGGTTGTTCTTAAAGAGCATGCGTCGTTCCTCAAAATAAATAATTCAAGATGGCCGATTCAGAAGACGAACTAGAAGAACGAGAGTTGTTGCTATTAATTCTGCTTTTGCGTCGCCGACGGCGTCGTGTAAGGGCTTTGAGCCGAAAAACATGGACAAAACGTTGGATTTTGAGAAGGCAGAGACTAGGAGCATACGCCAATTTGATTAGCGAATTAAATGTCGAAGACCCCGAAAAATTTCGGCAGTTCCACCGATTAGAAAGACAACATTTCGAGCAAATCTTGGCAATGATTTCTCCCGTCATTTCAAAACGCGACACTACAATGCGATCGGCAATCTGCTCAAGAGAACGTCTTTCTATTACGCTGCGTTTTCTTGCAACAGGTATTATATTTGTCAGTTCAGTTTTGAAATTCTTTTATTGTATTGGTAATTGCATGTGCTTAAGATCGTGTTTTATTCATAGCTTATCTTGCTCTTCAGGAGAAACTTTTCGAAGTTTATCTTGCCAATTCAGAGTAGGTGAACGAACAATATCAATGATCATTGAGGAAACCTGCCTGTCCATTTACATGGTAATGAAGCGAAACTTTTTGAAGGTACAGTAAGATAATTTAAAATTAATTGGCGAAGGATTATACTCACTCCACTGAAACAAAAATATTTAATATACAACAATTTCAACATAACTTCTAAAACTTTTAACAGTAATTATATGACTAAAGGTAAAAATACGTCCTTTACCATAGCATAATTTAACATTTGGGCCATTCCATTTAATATCCACCCCCCCCCCCCCTACGGATGAAGGGTAAGTCTAAAGTCGTTTCTGATGAGGGGTTAAGCCTGTCGGCATCCTTTGATCACTGCAATTTTTCTGAAGGGCAAGGGGGGAAATTTACAAATTTCTGAGCCCTGGGCGTTTTGTGTGGGCACTTTGATATTTTTTTCTTAGGGGTTAAAATTTTACTGACCTCATCTGTAGGGGGGGTATAGATATTAAACAATGGCCCTTTATACATTTACAATAAATTGTTCATATTAAGATAGTTCATAAAGGTCTTTATAATTAAGTTCCATAAGTTCTTTAATGCAAGTCCTCGTAACTCTTCTCTTGACCATCCTCAACCCAACTTCCTTGTCCAGTGTTGGCACAATTTACTGGTGATCTTCTTGTAACGAAATCAGCCAAAGGCTGATTTGTTAGCCAGCTATTTATGTGAAATTGTGATGAATTTGATTCAAAAGTACTCGGAGCAACATTTGAATTAGGTGTGGACATGTTGTAATGTTGAGTATGTACTTGGTTACGTTGAAAGTTAGTTTGGCCAATTGCTGTATTGGCTTCCTGCCCAAGTGAGACCATTTGAGCTTGAAATAATATATTATTTATGTGATGTCGAGCCAAATGTTTCATTTTTGGCTCAAGTGCCGTTAAGGTCTCGGTAACATAGCAACCAAACATTTGAAGTGCGTTGTCTTTTTTACCTTCAAGCTTTTGCTTCTTGCTACATCTATCATTAATTGAATTTGCAAGGCCTTTAATCAACTGAAACTCTTCTTCTGCCTGTTTTTTTCTTGACAGTTTACCAGACACATTCACTGGTAAGGGCTCCTTTGTAGATTTTGTTGTTTTGTTGCTGTTATCAGACTCATACCCAGATTGTGGGTTGAGTGAATCTTCATTATCTTCATTTTCCTCTCCATCAATATTGTCAAAGCTCTGGTTGTCTGTTGACTCACTATCTATTGCTGCGGGTAAATCCTAATAATGCAAAGCAAAAATCTACATGTTATTTTGTCATTTTAGACTCCATCATCCGCAGATGAATGGTTGAAAATATCGGAAGAATTCAGAACCAAGTGGAACTACCCATGTTGTATTGGTGCTATTGATGGGAAGCACGTTGCAATCCAGAACCCCAGCAATTGTGGCTCTGAATTCTTCAATTATAAGCACTTCTTCAGTGTTTTGCTGCTAGCAATTGTTGATGCTAATTATAAATTCATCTATGTGGAGACAGGAGCCACAGGCCGTTCAGGAGATGCTGGTGTTTTCAGTGAATCTGCCCTCAAAAAAGCACTGGATAACAACTCACTTAATTTGCCACCACCAACAAATGTTGAAGGGATTTTGCATTACAAGATCAACCATCACTTTGTTGGAGATGATGCCTTTTCACTGACCACCACCATGATGAAGCCATACCCCCAGCGTCTTTTGGATAAACCCAAGAGAATATTTAATTATCGCTTATCACGTGCGAGAAGAGTTGTTGAAAATGGGTTTGGGATTTTGGCCAGCAGATTTCGTGTTTTTCTAACAACAATTCGATTGCCTCCTGAAAAGGTGACACAGTTGATTTTAGCTGGATGTTGTTTGCACAACTTTTTGGTTGACACCAATAAGCATACCTATACAAGTGCATGTGATGTTGAACATGCCAATCACACTGTTACACATGGATCTTGGCGATCTGACCAAACCCTAACAAGCATACGGCCAGGAACTAATCGTACACGTAACCCAACAAATAATGCAAAAGAACAAAGAAAACTTCTTACAAATTACTTTAGTAATACAGGTGCTGTACCATGGCAAGATGGCATTATAAATCCACAAACAGAATAGGTTAATGAAAGGGACATGTTGTAGTACAAACAAACTCTTACATGAAAAAGTTAAATTAAGTTTAAGAGTTGTGGCCTATATCATATTCATCATATTAATGTTTATAACTTTATAGGCTCTAATTAGCCAGTCATATGATGTAAAACCAACAAGCCTTGCCATATAATAAGAATAATTATTAGTTATTGACATTTTCCTGCAGGTCTTCAAAACAGTACTTGTGAAAAGTTCACACTATATATTGTATTACTTAGTATAAATATGGCGTATGTTGTTCTAATATACAGTGTTTAAATAAATACTAACTGAATCAAGATTAGAAGTTGTTGTCCTTGTTGCAATAAATGGATCCAGAAACTGCATCTTCTCTAGTATCCAAGTAGTACGCCTTGAAAGGTTTTTCCTCGCACTGCCAGATTTTTGTGGTTTCTTCGCTTTTGTGTAGCTATTTCTAAGGCTCTTTAGTTTTGATTTTACCCAGTCAACTGCACAGTGTAAATGAAATGAAAACGTCAATACATCATTGGGCTTTTAAAGTACCTTTAAAATGGGTAATAACTGCGGATCATTGAATGATCATTGGCCATACGGAGCCATTATAACCAAATCCCCAAAATCTAATATGTATAATCATTTTGTGCATCTTGAAATTTAAGTATTTTAACCATTCAACTGGATTCAAAATTTCAAATATTTTAATAAAGTACGTGTCAAATAAATTTACCTGTTTGCTGAAGATTTTCCGCAATGTTCGCAAAGGCGGCCTCGCGTTTATCCCGGTTTTTAAAATCTGCCGAGCGAACATCGTATAAACAAGGAAAATCCTGCCATAAATCAACCAATTTGTCTTCGATCATAACTTCTGATACCATATTGCTATCGGCCATCTTGAATTATTTATTTTGAGGAACGACGCATGCGCTTTAAGAACAACCCGTAAGCAAAGTGCTTTCGTTCCCCGCACACACGAAGCATTTGATCATTCGTGACCAAAATTATCAAACATGTTTGATTTTTGGCTTACATGTCACGAATGACCAAAATCGCTAGACAAGTCGCCCGCACACGAGAGCAACTGGCTTGCGCCAATGGTCACGAATGACATTTTGCTAAGCACATAGCTCTCGTGTGCGCCGGCCTTTAGTACCCAGGGCTTGTACGTTTCCGAACCTGATGGTATGCTTTAGGTAGTCAGAATATAGCGGTTCCAAGGTTCCGGTCGTACTCGATTCAGTCTTAAATTTTATTAAAACCTTGATATTGTTAGCCAAATAGACAAAATTTACCTTGTAAGAAAACATAGACAAAATCTACAAAGTCCATAAACTTTGCATGGCACGTCATTTCGTAACTCTACTAATCCGTGGAAAAAGCAGAAAACTAACTAGACTTCACCAAATTTTCCTCATCAACCGCATTAATGGGCCCTGTATCGGGTTCCGAAATCTCGCCATCCCGACCAATTTTCACTTCAAATCATGTTATCTCACCATGCCTCATCCCGATTGTTTGATCCAGCCTTTATTCTGATGCTGCTTTGGCAAGCTATGATTTACAGGTAGACAATGTTAGCAAGGTTTCCAAAGAACGTGCAACAATATATTTACTACCATGGACCAAAGTAGGAAAAAATTCGTAGAGTCTAAAAAGAGAAAAGGCCTCTAAATCGCAATGATCGTTTTTAAAACCCGAAAATTTCAACCACGAAAGCATAATATTCTTTTCGATTTGTCCTATGTTAGTTTGTATAGCCTTTCTCTGCATAGAAAACTTGAAAATGCATGAAATAAAAACAACACCTGGACTGCATGAATTGTATAGTGCATGTATAGTCCATTAGCAGTCCAGAATGGTGTACTTACAGCTTGAAACGGAAAATTCAGAACATCAGACGACGATTAAATTTTAAAGTACTACCAAACGACAAGGAGATGGCCATCAAAAACCTCAACTCAGTACCAACTTTGCTCCATACTTCACCGTTTGACATTGAATTTGCCTCATCTTCTTCATCTGATTCGGAAACGTATTTTCCAGGAGGAATATACACTGCTACATGTATACCCCCTTCATTTACTACATCGCTAGAACTTAGATGACAGGCCGGACAAGTGCCGCATCAGCAACTTTAGGAATGTTTTCTTACATGTATTAAAGTAAAGTTCCCGCTTTCGCCATTGTTCTTTCCTGTCTTACAGTTCTTTGTTTCACCGCTGCACCAGACGACAGAACCCAGTCACGAAAGGAACGTATTTCCTCTGCTGTTGCATTGCCTGCTCGCAGTGGCTTGATATTAAGTACATCGATAAATCTTGTTGCCCGGCCAGGCAGATAGCTGATCAGTTAGTTGTCCTTTTCAGAGCTTTCTGAGTCTACGGATTTTCCAGGGACGCTTCCTTCGGGACCATTCAGCGATTTTAGTGACTTGTCATATGAGTTTCGAATCAGTTTCGTTACCACGAAGAACATCCAGGCACGATTCAACAAGAAGAATTGCTTCATCAAGGGAACACTGGTTGTAACTTTGCTGCTTGCAGTACACAATTTACCAATTGCACTGAGTTGTTGGGCAGTGTAAACTACAGTGGAGAATATTTTGAAACATCCTGTCGAGGAATTGCAAAGTGAATAATAATTAATAATTTAATAATAATAATTTGTTACATTTATATTGCGCATATTACATTGAAATATGTCCATGTGCACATTACACTGTTAAAACCGTTATACCTATAATATCCTATTGCACTTAACAATAATAAAACAAATCTATCTATAAAATGTTAAAAACCAATTAAAAAAGATATGTGTTCAGGGCAACTTGCTTGGTAGTTTGTTCCATAGTTTGGGAGCAGTAGACTGGAACGCTCTATCTCCTGGTGTTATTTTACATTTCGCACTCACTGGAACTAGAAATAATTCACTGTAACAGCGAAGACTATATACTTAGTGGACTAAGCGATAGATAACAAATCACACAAGTACCGTGGCCTTAAACCATGCAACGAACTGGCAACGAACTGGCAACCAATCAGGGGCGAAACTACCACTTTTTGTTCGGGGGGTGGGGGTGTCTGGTAGAATTGCCCTGCCAAAACCTATGAGCCCTGCAGCGCTATGAGGGACTACGAAGCATTTTTTTTTAATTGAGGGGGCTAAAGATCTCCGAGAGTGCAGTAACACCAGTATTGAGTGTTGAAGGAGCGAGGCCTTTAAGAGGGTATGGAGGCATGGTCCTCAGAAAATTTTGAAATCTGCAGTCTCTGAAATGCCATTTCATGCACTTTGGTGGAAGATTTAAAAGCAATGTGACAAGCTAAGGAATCTTTTCAAAATATTTGGTCGAACGAAAAACTGCTGACCACCAAACCTACCGATCGTACCTAGGAAACGGTACCTAGGAAATTTTGAAAAAGGAACTACTAGGACGGTAAAAATTATGGACATGACCGTGGCTCCATTAAAATTAAGTTCAGATTGAACTCAAATCCCAAGGCCAAAGCAAATTAATAAATGAACAATGCAATCAGGAACAGATAGACACCGAAAAACATCCTGTCTTTGTAAAACAATAGAACTGTAAACATTATTTACTGCAAAGACTGAAGAAGAGAAAAAAGTGCCCAATTTAATATCTTAAACATTAATAGTTTTTAAAAAATTGATCTGAAAAGCCGCACCTAAAAATTCAGCATGTAATGTATATACTGCTGTGATCAGGTGCTAAGGTCACTTATTGACAATTCGTACTAATTATTATATATAATTGATATATTTTGTAACAGTATTCATCGTATTTTGTATTGATCTCTACAAAATCAATACAGAATCAAAATGTTCTTACGTAAAACTAAAAAATCACGTAGAAAATGAATTTTTTAGTTCAACTAATCTTGTTATTTTAGTCTTTCTTTCTTTTTTTTTAAATCCTTCGCGCAACTGCACCATGACTTTGTTTCCCTGCAAGACCTTTGATTGCCCTGCCAATCGAGATTTTTTGTATTTTGGAAAGAGTCACACGCCCCATACCCCCCTTAAGTTTGGCCCCTGCAACCAAAGAAGGCTGTTTTAAATCGGATTGATATGACAGAACCTTGGGATGTTTGTGACAAGTCTAGCCGCCGCATCCCGCACCCGTTGTAATCGAACTCGATTAAACTCATTACACAATCAAGCTCAACACAGACCCCAGTTGGTTGACAAAACTGACAGGAAACTGAAAGATCATCTTGATTTAAAAGAATGGTTGAAATCATCAGCAAATACGTCCATGTACAGGCAAATGATCAAGACGTAATTCTGTGTTTTTCGGGATTTGTGAAAATTATTCTACCATTTTAATTGTATACAGCAATAGTGTTGACGGAAAATTCTTTTTCTAAACTCACCAACTCCTAAACTCGCCAACGAGGGTGGGTGGGTGCGCTTCTGTTTTTTTATTTCAGACAGGTTTGGGGGCATATTCGAGGGGGGCTTGCTGGAGGTAGGGGCTTAGCCGAAACAGGGTAAGTTACATGCTTATTGATTATAACCGAAACACAGTAAGTTACATACTATCCATCATACAGTAGGTCTCTATAATATGATATAAGAATCCTTATATTCAAAAAGAAAAAGTCAGGGTAGAGAGAATTAGTTTGTTTTCAACTTTTGATCTATTTCGATAAGTATAATTTTTATATGGCAAGAGCTACAGTAGTTCCTGTAGTTTACGCGATATGATTGGCTAATCAGCGGTCCGGAAAATCACGTAATGCCCTGCGGAGCATTACGACAAAAACAAACCATATAATAAACTACGTATTTTACTACTTATGGTTGTGGCCTCAAACGTTCGATCTTTACGATAAAATATTAAACCTCGGTCTTGTCGTTATTGACCTCGCTATCGTTCGGTCAATACGGCAAGACCTCGGTTTAATATTTTACCGTAAAGACCTCACTTTCGGCTAAGAAGTAGTTATTACTATACGACTATTGTGAATGACATACACATCCAGAACAATTCGTCAATTTTAATGAGTAAGTACACATGTTTTTCTTTATTGAAAATGGTGAGGGACCTATAAATCACAGGGTAAGAATGTTTAATAGGGGAGGGCTTAAGTGGAGTATATACGGTATCCTTAAAAATTACATTAAGTTATCTGCAACTGAGAATCACAGATATAATTTTCTTGTTTATTTTTCATACATACTCTAGATTTTGCACAGTTCGTTTCCTACGTTTACAAGTGCACAACATTTAATATTTATTTCAACAGTGAAGAAACTTACATAAATTGATATGCCACAGCATGATCCTCGTCAACTTTTATATCGTCGGCCTTGTCTGGTCCACATTTTTAAGGCAGGCAAATGATAAATTATGTTCTCTGTTGAACATGTTGGAAATGTTTTATCTATTGTCTTATTTGATACCAAAATCTGACAAACTGACATTATTAATTCATTTAAATACTTCATGTTAGCCACCAAGGATCGAGGGAGACTTCTCTCAGACTATCGAGCGGAAATTTATTCTTCAACTTTGGGAAACTTTATAAATTATCTGCTAAATTTTAATATCGTGAATTTCTATAAATACTGTACTTATATCGAAGGGAATTGAAATAAATATACACACGGAAAAGAAATACTATATATGCAACGTAAAGTCAAGCTTAATTGGTAAGTTCAACACATATGTAAATTGCTTTGAATAACTATAATGTGTTTTGCTTAAGGAGGCTCCCTACAGTTTTAATTCTGTGTCGCGGGATTTTGTTCACTCGTGGGATAAACAAACTTTTAAACAAACCTTGTTATAAACAAACCTTTTATAGTTTATATCACGAGTTATAGTATATTTCGTTGTCCACACGCGTGGGTTTTCGAGAGCTTGTCTCGCGGGAAAAATAAAATCCTGATTTTTCTGACGTCACACACAAACTATAAATACATTTTCCTCCTGTTTCCTTCGGTAATTTTTTTCTTAATTTGCATACGATACAGAAATCACAAAATGCATAAAATATGCGATTTTAATAAATTCCTCGAAGCCGAATTTTTTTTATTGCCAAAAACGTTTTTGATGTTTATTTTTCAATTTAAATCCGAGGAATTGGCCTGGAGAATTTTTTTTTAAAAAATCATTTTAAATCACATATTTCAATAGGTTGTACTTTAGGTGCTCGTGTACAAAAATTAAAAAAGCTTTACAGAAAGAAAATCCACTCTATCTCTAAATCCGCGATTGCATGGCAACGTAAATATTTAGAAACATTTTTTGTTCTTCGTAATCCGCAATATTGTGGCAATCTGATGGCCAAGTCTCGTGACCATACATTGAGCATACATTATATTTACATTGAGCAAATAATGGACCTTAGAGCACATTTGCGTGCTACAGAATTAAAACTGTAGGGAGCCTCCTTAAGTGTCCTGTAGTTGCATATTTAATTAGCATGTATTATTTTTTAAATCGCTTTACATCGCCTAAAACGCATTACTTAAAAATGATTTTTTTTCTTTTTCTTTGCCTACTTCACTGCCAAAACTTCGTTTCTGAGCCTCTTCGGACAATTTCTCGTTCTTTTTGGCCGGTTGTTCGTCATTGTAAACAACTAGCGCCACACGTCAAATTGGCACGAAAGGTGTTTGAATCCAAATGAAACCAAATGTCCAATGAAACATTTCACTAAGTTTGAAATGTGGAGCGTGACTGAAGCAAGCAACTAAGGCTGCAAATAGGATCTTTGTATAGGGGGATAAATTTCGAATTTTCTGAGCCAACTGCATTTTGTTAGATGTTACTTGCACCTACAAGAGATGCATTCGGTTTACGTTAGGAGCTCTTCAAACGCAGTGCGACATATGGGATATTAACCATAGGATAGACATTGTAAAATTGTTGATACTACACAATATTAATATACTGAACATGTGGTGTTAGTGTATGTAGCATACTGAATAGCATAGGATCAGAAAACCTGAAAAAATTCAACAAGAACTTCGATGTTTCGAGCGAAGGCCCTTCGTCTGAGAATTTGTGGAAGTTACGCAAACTCAACCCGCCCCATCCCGTCCACTAACTTCCAGATTAAGTCCCATCCCTCAAAAAGTCGCAGTTCTTGTTCAATTTTTTAGGTAGTTTGATCCTAAAAACCCACAGCTTACAATATACGTACGCCTTTGCAAATTCATATTTTGAATTGAGTAGTTGCGATTTTCGCTGCCGCATTAGTGTGACGCTAAAAGACGATTTTGTACAAATTTATAAAGTTTTTAATTCAATAGCACATATTTTGTCGCCGGTTACGTATATCAAATTTCAAATCTTACATCTTGGAATTGAAACATCCTTAGGTTGTCCGAAGCAATTTGCTGCAGTATATAAACAGTTTCAAGTGGCAAGTACATGTATATTTTAGGTGCTTCACATCCCAATATATAATACGAGTTTAACTTACAACACACAATTGCAGTGCATTTTAACTGTTGTACGCATTTGTCTTTTACTGTTCTTCCATCGCTGGCCCATGAATGAAAGCGAGCCAGCATAGGCGTGCGAGATCTGTCTTTGCATGACATAAGACTATTCAGACAAGCATCAAAGCGTCCGCGGTTGGCATAGCCTACAAACATAGACGGTTACAATAGGTCAATTCGTAATTTCGGCTACATGGATTGAAGCGAATTAAAGCGACGTTAAACACTCTTACATCGATTTTGCACGCGAATCTACTCTGTCGAAATTAAACTTCTTTTTGTCGAGGACGTCCCAATTGTCCTCCTCAATTTTGACATGAATATAGACGCAGGCCCTGACGATATACCACCCAGAGTACTAAACTAAACTGCCCATGAAATTCCGGCACCACATGTCCAATATATGTCTTTACCAGAATTTATTGTGGAGGCTGCCAAACAGTCTTCAAGAGAGGTGATCAGTACATGTTGAATACTATTGTCCCATTTATCTCCTTTGCATCGTTTTCAATATCCGTTGTGTATGCAGCCCTAAGTGAGCGACCAAATGTTGGCGTTGGTGACTTGTTAATAGAGACCTTTAGATTCAGGTTTACCGCAAACCTGTAACCGCCGTTTGACGTTAGCGGTTTGCCGTTTGCGGTTCGAACATTTTTCGACTTATAGATTTTAAGTTCTTAGATGAACATTTTTCGACTTAGATTTGAAGTCGACTCAGATGATGTTCTTCGAAGGATCTAAACGAGAGGTGAAATGCGCTTTATAAGTCTTAAAGTCTACCGAAGAATCAAGTGTTGATCGCCGCCATGTTGGATTTCGCTCCTCCAAGCGTGTCATGTTCGAGTCAAAATAAAATGCGAAGAATCAACTATTTCGACTTCAAATTCGTCTTTCCTGCTAGAATGATAAGTACTGTGTATGCGCATAGTGTGGATACGTGAAACATGATATAAAAAACCCAAATAAACCCTGAGGGAAATTACAAACGTGTAAACCCACCTCTTGACGTTCAAAACTCGCGTTGAAAACCTCAAACGTGGCGTCGGGATAGGGTCACGTGACCCGTAGACGTTAGCGGTTCGGCGTAAACGCTGTTGAAATACAATGTTGCAATACAATGGTGTTCTGTTCAAGTCTGGTAAACAAACTGATACAATCTTCAAGGAAATGTGAGGAGCATTCGACAAAGTCAATCACACTGTTCTCTTTGACAAATTTGGACAGTTTGTTAATAATGGATCTCTTTTGGTCTTCATCATATCTGCGTGGCCTTCAGCAGCGTTTACTATTCTCGGCGCAACCTAGTCGCAAAGACCAGTGTCCTCCGGAGTAACTCAAGGAAGTATAGTAGGTTCGTTTATCTACCTCTTATGTCTGTCGATGACAGGGACACCGGAACGATGAGAGGGCGAGTGCAGCAGATTTTCATAGAACGGCACTTTTGAATTTATATATACTAAGTGGCGTTTGCGAAACATCAGGAGTTGGACGTCGCCATAATCACGTTTCTGATTCCTAGAAATATAGAGGGGTCCGGTGGTCTTCTCCCAGAAGATTTTAATATTTTTGAAGCTCGATTACTGCATTTCTAGCATTCTCTGAAGCGAATTCGCAAAACAAAAGCGTTAAAATTACTGGCGTTGAACGCGAAATTTAAGGTATATTTTTAGGCTGGTATCTATGAAGATCTTTCGAATAATTATATATATTCTCTATTTATATACTTTCCGCTTAACATGACATGACGACAAAAGTCAGATATAAAAACTTCTCCCTCCTTCTGGGCCATATATTTTTGTTCCGACGTCTTTACAAAAGGTTAGGAGGTGACACGCGCGTTAATGGCAAATTGGATTTAATCACAATATTAAGATTTAATCATAACGTTAATTTCATACATATAGTTGCAAGCGAAAATTATTTGAACATGCTCTATATTATCACTCTTAAAACATGCAGAGTTTAATGCTTTGCTGATGCTACCAAAGCGAAAATACGTATTAATTTAGGGCGAGGCCCTAAATCTAGGAATGATAAAGTGCCTATTATTCCTAAGGTGACTGTAATTGTTTCTTTCTGGCAGGAGATGGTCAAGTTTATGCGACGTTTTAGATGTAATGTCAGTAAAAGTTATTTCTAAATAGGATTGGCATCTTGCATGCAAGGTTTGGAGATCACTAGATACATACATACATCATATACATACACTTTTATTTAGGCACGCTGCTACATGCTGTTCTAACATAAAAATACATTACATCCTCTAGGTATTGGCGTATTATTAACTAGAATAGTGCTACTTGGTACTTTATTTTTAATGTACGGTGATCCAATGAACATATGTTTAGACTTATTGGGGTGAATTTGAAGCTTATTATGTTGCATCCATTTGTTTTAACATAAAAATACATTACAATAGAATATATACACAAAATAAAAACAACAGAATATTATATAGATATATCATGCATGGAGACAATCGAGAAAATTATATAGGATGAGCCAGTTTTAAATCATTCTTGGTTTATAATCGTTTTAAAAGAATGTAAAGATGGAGCGTCATAAGGTAGGTTGTTCCAAAGTACACCTCCATTATAATTAAAGCATCTTTTGCCGAATTCTTTTTTTGGCTTGGGAAGTGCTAAATCAGTTTCTCTATTTCTAAGATTGTATTGCTTTTGGCGTATTATTAGCTAGAATAGGGCTACTTATTATTAGCTAGAATAGGGCTACTCACATTTTATCTCTTTGGGTCTCGATATTTCCCACATTCCATATAATGTACATTTTATCTTTTTGGGGCTCGATAACTAACCATTTACTCAACATTGCTGCTATCTATCATTAAGATAGGACTCAAACCATTTTAATTGGATCCCCGATATACCGAAATAATTGTGCATTTTACTTAATAGTATTTCATGATTTATAGAGTCAAAAGCTTTACTACACTGTTAATTTTAGGGTGTCAATTTAACACCAAAAAGTGGTGCTAAAAAATTAGGTAAAAAATGACACCTTTTTTGGGTGCTATTTTAACACCGCCTTTGATGGTGTTGATTTAACACTAGTTACGGTGCTAAAACAACACCTTTCCAAGCGTGATATTAGCACTGGTTTTTAGAGTTAATTTAACACTTGTTGTGTAGTGCTAAAATAACACTTTGTTTTGGTGTTAAAGTAACACGACTTTTCACTGCTAAAGTCATACCAGTTTTTATTAGTTTAACTGTTAACCCTGATGAAAATAAAACTTAATTTTGTTATTAGTTTACGCTGAACTAAAGTGATTTAGTGCACCCAAATGGCCTCATAATATTACACACAAACAAGAAAATAGTTTCATGATTATTATTAAATTAAGTTAAAAGTTTTTGGGTTCATTTTCCTTAGCTGTTCATGATTAAGTTTAACAATTGTTAATATTCTTCCACTTGAAATATCCTTTCACAAAACTTTTAACTAACCATTATGCATGCATTAAATGAAGTTTAATGTAAATGTTGTATATATACTATTTCCATTGGAGTCCCAGCTCATTGACAAATTTCTGGACAGAAATTATTTCCTTGGCATCAGCGCGCTTGTCCATCAAAACCGCTTCCAGGAAGGCGTAGATATTCGAAACTCCTGGAGTGTACTGGCGATAAGCATGGTCACCACCATAGCCACTGGAATGTTTTTGCCTGAGAAGTTTAAACAGATTTGTCCATCAGCAGCGATGTAAAAAGGATCCAAGATTACCAGGTCTCCAGAAGCTATAATCCGTGGATAGGTGGATTTCTACTTCTTCGTCAATGGAATCATCATCTTGAAAATATTCATTTTGATTGTAGCTTATAAGTTCAATATCGACTAACCTTAGAGCCCTTAACCTCACCCTTAACAAGTCACATTGTTGCATCTTTAAATAATTATGTTATAAATATTTTTTACCAGGAAGCTTTGCTCTCATTAATAAAGACATAAGGCAATCGGATCTAGAATCAGGCCTCCAGGCCAAAAAAGTGTTTACTGTATGACGTAATTATCGAAAGGGTCAAGTAATGATTTAACAAGAGGCATAGAAATATATAGTATATAGTTAACTCATATCTATGCCCAACACTTCCCCTCTGCATGAAGTGTGTCAAATTTTCTATTAAAATATACTTACTGTGCAAATTATGAAAAAGGAGAACCAATTGGAGAACCAATGCCGTAACAGTGGTCTCAATTTGTGGAAAAAAATAAAGGATAACTATAATTAGTAAAACATAAGTCGAGAAACTAAAGTCGAGAGTCACTTTTTATATCATTAAAATAAAAATACATAAACTTGATCACTAGACAATACGTCAGTCCAATCAAGTTAGAGCAAAGCCAATCAGCCTGAGATAGTGTAACTGAAACAACAATGTCAAGCAAGGGAGCACGCCAGAGTTGTTTGAATCACTAACCTTTTATTCAACTCACAACGATATCTGTATATTAAATTTCTTTTGTTCGACTGCCATTTGAAAGTAAAGTGGTATGCACCGTGTATCGCAGGCGCTTGTGACTTGTGACATAAGAATTCATTTTAAATCTTAATTAATTCTTATGTCATCGTTAGGAGTACAAAATATTGTATTTGCTATAACCTGTACCAAGGTGGGGTTCTTTTGGGTGAAATGCCGCTTAGAGTGTTAAACCCATTTTAATATTATTATTATACGACTAGACAGTCCAGATGAAAGATTCTCACCATAGGATTTGTATATATATATGACCCGGAAGTTTCCAATCGTTTCTGCAGAAACTAAGGGCATTTCAGCCCCAGGGCTGAATTTGGCCCCGGGGTTGAAAAATCTCCATGTAATCAGCCCCTTACAGTAGTAGACAGCTATCTTTGTTCTAGCAGGATACCAGACATGGCAAAATTGCTTGCTTGCCATGTATAAAACCCAACATGAAAAAATAATGTTATTTACATTTAGAAGCTGAGCCAGTTTAGAAGCTGAGGCTTTCCGAGTTGCCCCTATTCACCGGGTCAACTCACCTGAGTCACCTCATGCAATCAGCCTCTCAATACAATCCTATGGCCAAGCCAACTCAGTACATCACTACATGTATACCCAGGCTTATTGAGGCCAAGTCTGTTGGAGTGTTGGCTCTCTCTATAACTATTCAAGACGCCCATACTCTGCTAAATTATATAATAACATTTCATAATACTTTACCATGAAAACATTTTCAAAATATTTATATTTTTCTGACAGAGAAACATGGGTGTGGGGCCTGGCATCCATATTTTAAAATAATATTTTGTCTAAGTCTTTATACTCAATCCTATTATAAATTGAAATCTCAAATTATTATTTAATTTTAATTACCTCCTTTTTGAGGTTATTTTTGGAGAAATCTAAATCCATGTCGTTATGTCGTTTGTATTTTAATATATCAGTGATTCAAACATAAATATTACCATGAATTACCAGCATGCTTTGTGGCCTTTGCTAGGACGCAAATATGGAATAATTTTTTTGACACTAAATTTATAGCTTTTATACGATCTACAACATTGTTTTGATCTCGCACTTTATTGAGTTAAATAAAATGAGTTCGTGAATCATGTTGTGTTATTGTATAAAATATGGCCTTCGACTAGCAAATATTCAATGTTTTTTCCGACTGATGAACGCAAATATTATGATTCAAGCGCTGGCACGGGGACGATCACGATATCCTAAATATATTTCAACAATATAAATGGCATAAATACAGTACCTCTTCATCCTCAAGAATAGTGATGGTAATCTCCTTCAAACCCGCATTTATTAGAGTTTCGCGTAAAGAAGAATCTATCTTCTGAAACGAAAGGAAATCACAATTAAATATTAGATGATGTTTGATATAAAAATACTTTGAGAATATCATACATAAATCGCGTTTTATCAACTCGTGTGGAACATACCAATTTAACAACAAAGTCGATTCCTTTTTGCTCTTAGAATGCCAATGTGCAGTTTAACATACGAACTAACAGCCGCGACAACACCAGAAAGTATAAAAAAACAAACAACTCGAAGCGGAATATAACCAAACGATTAAGTCGCCAGCGATGAAATGAATAATTTCAATCTTGCCGCACGAAATTTGATCTCATGTTATGCCTAATATGGTATTCCATGCCATATAGAGAGTTACCGGAGTTGTTGGAGCGCGTGGGGCCACGGAACCCGGTATTGTGCGTCACGTCTCATAGCATCCACTGAGAATATTTTGTGTTTCTGACAAAAATGGCCTAAAATGGTTTGCTTTCGTTGCAGCATTTGCCTCGAATTTTGTCAGAATCTATTCAAACATTAGTAAGTATATTGGCAGGATTCATCGAAATGAACCGAATTTCCATCTCGTTTGTGGTATCAAGAGGGTTGCGCGAAAATATTCAAACATTCATATTTTCACCCCAAGAAACGGAGTTAATTTAGCAATACCAATATAGGTGTTACTTTAACACCCATGTTCTACCTCCAGAAACGGTGCTAATTTAGCACTACGAATAACAAATGTTTAACACCCGTAGAGGTGTTATTTTAAGACCCAAAAATTAGCACCAGAAACAGGAGTTATTGTAACACTTGCACTCCTCTTGTAGGTGCTAATTTAACACTTCTAAAGTGGTGTTAAACAAATCGAGTGTTAAATTGACCCTTTGGAAATATTTGTATTTCTTTGGTGTTTAATTAGCACTGAATTAGGTGCTAAAATGACACTTTCTATTTAGCACCACCCTTAGGTGTCAATCTAACACCAGTCGAGGTGCTATTTTAACACTCTAAAATTAACAGTGTAACATGAAGAAAAACCACACAATTTAATTCTGCATTATCCATGCTTTCAAGCCGTCCGTCGCACATTTTTATTAAAGCAGATAAGGTTGAGTGTTTAGGACGGAACTCCGATTGAAATTTAGGTAGCAATGAATTATTAGAAAGATAGCTGTACACCTGTCGAAAAACCTCTTTTTCAAACACTTTGATTACGATCGGTAGCCTATAGAATTCGGTTTGTAATTATCGCATTTCCGTCTATTGTCTGATTTGTAAGTCGGAATTACCCGTGCCCGTTTCCAGTCATGAATATATATGCCGGTTTCAAGTGATAAATTAAAATTATAAGTTAATGACAGAGCAATGATGTCGGCAGAGAGCTTGAGAACTTTGGCTGGTATTTTATCCAGACCAGTAGATTTAAGGTGCATTAATGCAATACTACATCTTCTATATTAATTTGACGGAAACAAAAAGAATTGGGATTATGGTAATTAGGCGTTTCCTCATCAAGAAATTCATCATTTGACCAAGGTTGACAAAGTATTCATTTAAGCATTCGGCAATAAGTTTCGAGTCAGTAATACTATTATTATTAACAGAAATTTCTGTAATAATAGTAGATTTTCTATTCTTACCAGTAAGGAAGTTTATGAGCGACCAGGTTTTTTTGAAGTCTTTTAGTTTTGCACAGTCGCCAATCTCTCTATGATAGAAATGAGCTTTTCATTTGCGCTTTAGTATATTAATTTAGTCTATTTCTCAGGGACTGATATTTTCCCCAGTGAATTCTATAATTATATTTTCTGGCTTTCATCAAAATGGTCAAGCTCTGATTTAGGTGGACGATACCAAGTACTTATTAAGAAAGGCTTCCTATGTTGTCTGTTAATTTCGACACATATCCTTTCAATATTATTTGACATTAAATATTTTCCTTCAAACTATGATGGAGCGTTTTATGTAGAGCACCACACCGCCCCCAAATCTGTTCCGATCTTGTCGGACTATCAAATATATTAATAGCCAAAATATCAAAGTGGTAATCAATTACCATAAGGCGAATTTCATCAATATGCTTAAAAAGACTATTACATTTAAATTTGCAATTTTCAAACCCTTCAATAAAATTCAGATAAGCAATCTTCATAGGGGCCACCGTTGAAAATAATTGGTAACCTCGCTTCTGTATTCTTTCTAAATCTTCACTTCAATAGGTAGGTATAGGGAGCAATGAAATACTGGGGAAGCGTATTCTGAAACTGGTCGAATACATGTTTCTACATTTTGCGTCGAGGATAGAAGTATATTTATTGTGTTTTCATCGCGTTGTGAGCGAGAAATTTGACTGTTACGAGTATTGTCAATGGGCAACTTAATTTAAATAAATAAATTGCTTCAGTGCATGTTTTGACGGGAAATCAAAATGGTCCTATGGATACCAGGCCTTTCCAGCCATTTAATGTTTAAGGTGATTCATGTTCGGTGTCACAGCGATGGTAAGGGAGTTAATCACTCTAAATATAGACCAGAGCGGGAGAACTTAATACGAAAATGTCAGTTTTTTCGCTGCCTCAAACGCAAAATGTTCAGAATAGCCTGGTTCGGCATGTAAAATCGTCGCTGGAACGCAGGAAATGTAATATCAGCGACTTCTGATTTCAAAACTTTTCCGCGGGAGCGTGACCTTGGACTCCCTTATAATTTGCCAAGCCCCTAAACAAAACCCATCTTCCGCCACCATTGTAAACCAGTGGTGTATTCCTGGAACGTTAACATGTGGGGCTTTCCAGAAATGGCAACATGATCAACTTGGATAATTCAATTGTATATTTTTGCTCCTAGTAATTCCGTGATGGTCGTTTAACAGTGTCTTCAATAAAAGGATTTTAATTACAATAAAAGCCGAAAATTTAACTGTTTTGAAGTTTTTTCCGAGGGCATTTTCATATTTTGGATTTATTGATATGGATTTCCTTATAAAGAAAATATAAGTACGCAGTGTGGCTTTTGGCACAGAGTAGAAACAATTGGGTATTCTTCGTAGGTGCATTGTGCATACACGAAAAGTATCCATAGAGAAAACATAACTAGAATATCCGAAATGTGTACTGTAACAGTTGTGAAGATGGGGTGTAATGTTGTCTTGTTGATGTTAAATATTGTAAGTTTGCCATGTTGTTATCAATCAATTGTGTTAATTGATTGGAGAGTGGCTTGCCTCAGTTGCAAACAGTTTAGAGCATATACAGCTTTAATCAAATAGTTCATAAAATCCTCAATGTTTTACATTCCAAAAAGAGGATTAGAATTCGTTACATATCATGCCAAAATCTGTGCATTGTTCTATATTTGTCTGCAAGAACGCATGCTCCTCATGATACTGCAATCGATTATTTTAACCGAATACTGATCTCTGTTTAATTTATACATATATTCCGACAACCGTTATAAACTCCATATCTATATTTAGTGTCGCTAGTGTGCGTTTCTGAAATATGCAAAGCAAATGTAAACATTGAAAGAGAACTCAGTCTGGAATTCGGATTTGTTCCACGACTTGCACAAATATAGTAATAAGAGAACATTGTTATAAACATAAATGCAGGGTGTATTGCCAAAATTTTAACAAGGGGGGCTCTCTGATATACATTACCAGCAGGGCAAAAAATGTTAAAGTTAAAAGAAAGTCGAACTTTGTCAGAACGGCCGATTTTTAAAACTCTAATACAAAACTTTAATAAACTGTAACATTAAACACTTCAAGTCTATCATATAAAACTTAGATACAAAACGTTAATTAAGTAAAAATTGTCTGGAAAGAATTTAAACTAGATAACGAGACAAGTTTTGCCTTTTTACTTCATATATCAGCTTATCGTTAATGATCTTGGGTATTTTTCTCGGATCATTGAAGTATTCCCGAAAGGCTGTGCAACGGATGGTTCCAATACGGGGGTTTTTACTTGGCCGATTTGAACGGGGCAACCAAAAGAAGCACACGAACACACGATTATATTGAATATAATTTATAAACTTTATTGGTCGGATACTAAATCGACGACACGTAAAAACTACAAAGAATAAGATATAATAAACTAGAATTAATAAGAGTTTAGTTATATAATCATAAACTATTATTCATGCATAAAATCCACGTATAATTGTCCTTCTCGATGAATATTCATAGCCTTTTAATATAAACGTTCACGAGTAACACAAATTCCAATGCGAGCTAGTAGTTAATATATTTACATTATTTACTCGAATAAACTTAATCTAAACTAACAAAATAACAATTTAAGATCATCGTACCTCTATCCCCGCTTTCTCGTGTCTTTTATTTATTAGTTTTAAGCCCTTTCCGATTTTATAAGCGATTCCCGGCGTTTGTTGCTTTGACAGTTCAACGATCAGTAATTATCGGCTTTGGCGCCAAAAGTCCGTACACGTGGCACATTATAATACATTTGCATAATTAATTAACTATGAGGTTACGTTACAGGCTGGTATGATACCATATTCAGGTATTTGAAACCTTTGACAAATTCCTTGAATGGCCGTTTCTCCTTCGAGCCGTGGAGGATATTCCAGAGTGCGTAGGCCACTTATCTGGAATTAATGCTTCAAAATTATTTATTGCTGCTTCATTATTGGAGTTAAGCATTCTTGAATTAATATTGTCAATTAATGCTTGGATGAACTGCTTTCGATCGAAAGTGACGTATCCCCTTCTTGATAAGAACGCTTCCAAAGAGACCCCTTTAAATGCAGCATGATCTCCGGTTGTTTCCTGAAAGGTGTACTTTCCTTCATGAATTGCTTCTTTAATTCTGAACAGCGCATTTAATGTCCACTTCAGATGTCTATTTGCTTCAATCAAACTGAACTGTTGCTTTTGCAACGCTTCTGAGAGCAGGGATAATTGATCTTGTTGATAGCTTCTTAACAATTCCCTGGTAAGTCGCACGTTCGGTAGGTTTAACGGACATGTCTTCTGAAAGCTTTTTAAAATGGGCATAGAGAGCTGGGTAGTCATTCCATAAAGTTTTAACAGCTCTATAGGATGACGCGATCCAGCGAATAGTAAAAATTTTGCCAATCTTCTTCAGCTGTAAGTCAAGATCTGTTGATATTTCACAAAGTTGCCGTTGTAACTTGGAAGAATAGGAGTACACAGAATATATATATTTTATCGAAAAATGCTTGTATTGGATAGAAGCCATTTATTGACGATACTGCATCTGAGATAGCCAGCTCTAGGCGGTGATTTAGACAGTGCCACAGAAGCAAGGCAGGGAATTTTTCCTTAAGCCTTGCCCCTACGCCGTTATGTACTCCAAGCATGAAAGAGGCTCCATCGCTTGTAAATGCAATGAGATTCTTCGATAAGTAATCCTCGTCAAACCCGAACTCTGACAGCGTCGTAAGAATACACTTGACGATAGATTCTATATCTTGACCTTCTAATTCACGGATGTCAAGAAAAATGTTCTCAGGAACTTCAAAAATTACTGCACGCATGTAAATAATATAAGAAATGCTTTCTTTGATGAAGACGTTGACTCATCAGTAATAATAGCGATTTTTCTGTCATTGTCCTTAATTGTTTTACATATTTTTTTTCTCATAGTGTCCGCGATGCATTCAATCATCTGCGTGCAACTGAACCTGGAATGTAAAATTGACCCAAGCTCGATCCCATTTGTGCTCTGCAGTGTGACAAGTTCTCGATAGTCCGTGAATGGTTGGTTATGGTAGCCAACAAAATATGCGGTCCGCAAACATCTCTCTGTTAGTTCTCTTGAATGTTCAACACTCTTGAGTGATGCAGTCTCAATTTTTCATTCTTTTTGTTCAGCTAGAATGTTACTTTCGGAAATGTGCGCCTGAGATTGTGCGTGATTTTGTATCTTTTTTCGCAATGCTTTCTGTGCTACTGCCTTCTCTCCATCCCTGCGCACAGAGCATGTACTTCATTCACTACTCAAGTGTCTACTTTGCGCACTAGATGCTCCTAGACCCAGCAATTTCACTCTTTTGCAATTTTAGCATCCAATATTTCCATTTTCACATATAATCCATGGGTATGTCGTCATAAAGTAGTTGTATTGGTCTGATGACCAACAACTGGGGAATATACCTGGGAAAATTATGGAAGTTTTGCAAGATTGGTTAGCTAAAGCACTAGCATTGTCAGTGGAACCACTCTGACCAGTCTCGACAATATCTCTTGCACTTTCACTTAAATTGTAATCTTTCAAATTATTTTGTGAAATATCTACATGATCTAATTCAGGTTGGCTACTTGTACTACTGGTTGGCTCACTCAATTCAATTGATTGCTCGTTTTCTGAGTGACTAAATGCATTAGTTGAGAAAAAGCTTGTTACTTTTTTCTGAACTTTTTTCCTTTTGGCCGGTGGTTGACTTCCAGTTTCAGTTTCCATTGTTGTTTATACCCACTGGTGGAATTTGATTAATTCTTATCTGAACAGTAAGAATTTTTATATAATGTTTATTATTTTCTATCATTTGATATGTCTACTTTTATTCAGTACAGCTGAACTAACAAGTACAAAATCACAAAATAATACTAGGCATAACATTTTTTCGTTTGTATATATTTTAATTTTGATACAACATAGTGAGGATAATTTATAGTTTTATACGTGTAGGTTACACAATAAAATCTCGAACGAAAAGCTAATAAATACAACCTATAAAAAACGTTTGACTTACCTTTCGGCTTGATTTCAATTGCTTTCATGCATATATACATAACAAATGAAACAAACAGGAAACGTATGCTGCTTGTATCAGTGGTTAAAATAAACGAGCACGGAACTACTTAATGTTATAGGCACCTAATGGCTTGTATTAACGGGTATAGGAATGATCGAAATCATATTCTTGTTAGAAGTGCATGCCGGATTAAATCATTTAAAATTAACAGTTACAAATATTGACATTATGCAATCTCTAAGAATTATAAAGGGGAGCTCCTCCCCCCAACTTTACATATACCGAGCCCCCCTCCCATACACCCCTGCATAAATGTGTTGAGGAAAATTCAAATATCGAATTAAGTAATTTGCATACCTTTCGCTTACATATAAACAAGGCAACAAATAACGGCTAAAAAGCAATAAATAACAATTATTGGATGAGGTTTTTGTGATATCCGGAATTATCAAGGTCAAGGTAAGTGTTATCAGGCGAAGCCGAAGGCTGATACTGATAACACTTACCGAGACCTTGATATAGCAAAAACCGAATTCAATAATTGATTTATTATACATTGCATTGTCATTAAACTCCTTCGATAAACAACGATTTGAATTCTGTCGCACAAAACAACGTTTGGTTCTAAAATATTGGTGTAAAAACCAATTATAAAAATAAAACAACAACGACAAAATATTAGAAATCTAATTTACTTACTATAGTTCTGATAAAAGATTCAAAAGAGTGTATTTTTTTAGGCAAAAACGTTCAAAAAGACATCGTTTATTCATGTTGTTTTTCTTGTTTTTATTCTTGTATGTACAGCTGCCGCTCGCTAAAAAAGTACGTACTGCTGGCTCAACCTACAGACAACTGAGTTAACTTTCAAAAATCAAAAAATTCCAAACTCGAAGCTATATTAGGGGGCTTTAGTAGTGACTACAAGTACGACTACGACTACGACTACGAGTACGAGATTCGTCATTTTCGCGTGTTGTTTGCATCCGCCATCTCGCAAAAGTCGTAGTCGTCGGGCTTTTGAGTACGAGACTGAAACTGACCCAATTTACCTGTATAATTTGTGTGGCCCATGAACATGAATTATCAGTTACTATAATCAATTCTTACTATAATATAAATTATTATGTATTAATATTCATCTTGGAAGAGAAAGTGATCGGGATTCTTCTTCAAAATTATATTAGCAACTTCAAAATTATTCAGAACACAAGCCTGGCATATAAGAATGAAATACGGGTTGTAAATGGATTCGCAGCTTGAATGCTAGCCGTCGAGAGTTAGTAAAACGGATGCAATTTGTTGCGATAATCAACTCCGGTCATGATTTTAAGCCTGTAGTGCTGTAAAAAACAGGCAAAAATAAAGGAGATTAAAAACGGACCATTGCGAAATATAGCTTTAGGGAGAGACGACGCTCGCTAAGGTCGCTCTACCATCGCCGTAGTTGCAATATGTTGGTGTAGCTAATGTAAGACTTTACTTTTCCACCGGTAATATAGCAAATGACCTTTCCATTGGGACTCTGCTGGCTAAGGAATTGCTGCTTTCCAGGCAAAAACAACAAAACAAATCGAACGATTTTGTTTCTAAGATGAAATGGCGCATTTTGACGACTTTTTGTTTTGCATCATAACTTTTACTTACAGTAAAACAAAGGTGAAATTTGAACTAACTGACATATATGTAGTTTCGTGACGTTCATCATGATGGTTAGGTTGATTGGGCTGCTTTCCAGGCAAACAACTGCGGGAACGAACGATTGTTTTTGAAAGATGAATGGCGCATTTTGACGACTTTTGCATCCATCATCCATACCTTTTACTTACGGTAAAAAGCGGTGAAAATTTGAACTAGACATATATGTAATTTCGTGACGTTCATCGCAATAACGTCGTTGTTTTTATTGGATCTCTAGATTGTTTAGATCCTATAACTTTATGACATTCTAAGCTTTGTAATATGACAACTTTTTTTTTCAGATAATGTAATATTCGTCCCTCGCACTTCGCGTCATTTTGTTGCGCCTCGTGCCTATTTGTCGCGCCTATTTTTTCGCCATTTTTGGCACCATTTTTCGGATCCTTTTATCACTTCTTATTCTACCGACCATTTGTCAACTTTTTCATTTTTGAAAAATTTCGTTCGCCGGCTTTTCGCGTCTTTTTTTCAGTCGATAATTTATCTTAACCTGAATTTCAGGTCGTATTTCAAATATTTCTTTCTCGACTTTGCTGGGTTTTCTACGTTTTTTCACTGCTTTTTAATCGACGACGAATGGAGATTTGAGATTTGAGCAATGCCAAAAGTGTTCACATATAAAATAGCAGCTGAGGTTCTCAACAAATAACTGCTTTCGGTTGACGAAAATGTATACCCTTAGAGGCTATTGGCTCAGAAGTAATGGAAATTTACTCGTATAACTTCTTATATTATATTTGAATAGTACTAGTGTTATCTCTTCTCAAACAAGTAAATTTGTCCTTTGATGATGATGATGAATGTTTATAGTTTCACATACGCTATCTGTATTAGGGAAACTTTTGGTGGTGTAAATTAGATTATTACGCAAGCAGTGAAGGGTCTTATTCTATTAGAGAATGGCGTATTTCGTCCAAACAGTAGTTTAAACTAGACAGGATAGGTTTATGTTTATTTTCATCATAGACAGTGTATAGTTAAATTTAGGGTGTTATATATTTGCGGGTTTGCCTTGTTGGGACTTCTGAGTCCGTTTGTGAATCCCTTTATCTAACTTGTTTTTTGTTGTATCTTGTTTGTTTTTTTTTATTGTATTGTTGTTTTTTTTAGAGAGTTTGATTTTAATTGCTTATTATTATTATTATTATTATAAGGGTGTGTGATGATTCCTTTCTCTCCTGCCTGTACTGCTAACACAACAAATTTAGAACTAGCAAATGTACTATGTTAAAAACTTTTTGAAACAATACTACATTTGCAACAGTTCACAATTTGTTATTTTTTGTTTACGTTACAATATTTTATATGATAACGTATCTATTTATCTTATTGGAAATTTAGACAGCGTGAGAGCAAGATTACCTTTTTTGAAATATATATATGAGAAGGACAACAAGAAATTTCACTATCAAGACTACTTAAGACGTCTCTTTTTCATGTACTAGCTATAGCAGTACTAGCTAACTGTACAGATCTTCTTTAGAATGTTTAGATCGTGCGAAGATCTTGTATTATCTGATCATGGAGCCAGGGGAATGCCATCAACACGGTTAGCTTGGTTAACTGGTAAATTTTGTTCGAGCAACAGTACTGCTTTATTTGAAATTGATGCAACTGAAAAATATTGTGGTAGACTACAAAATATATTAACATTAGTATTAATGGCTTGCAACAAATATTTCACATTGTAACGTCACGGGAATGTTGCTCGAGTTAAGAAAAGCGCGCAAAATCACTCCCCTTCGGCTCGAGATTTCGCGCGTTTTCTTAACTCGCAACCTTCCCGCGTGTTTGGATCAGGCCATCCAAACACGGAAACCATAAAGTAATTGTATAATCAACAGAAATTATGCATTGAAATTATGAGATAATAGATCTGCGCATGCGCATTTCGTACATATTCCACAAGCTATAATTTCTCATTAACGCGGTTTATAATGTATTGAAACAGCATTTTTCTCGCTTTTAAGAATATTTTTCACTGAAATAGTGCATTTTCCGTATGTACGTATGTGTATGTATGTAACTTTCATTTAAGAATTAATATATTCTCATCAACGTGACGTTGGTTTCCATGCCCGCATCATCCATATATGTCCAATACTGTCAAATCGACACGACCCGTAAACAGGTCTTGTCGACTCGACACGACACGTGATACAGCCTTCATGACTCAACATATTATCATGAATACCGTCAACTCAGCTCGGACTAGTATTTTTACTAGACAACATTACTATCTGTAACAACATTCATGGAAAATTGACAACATTACTTCCTGATAACTTTTCTCGCCAAGTATTCACAACCATACCTTTTCTGAAAGCTAATGAAATAGGCTTTCGGAATACGAAAAAATATTCCACTTACACAATTATAAGTGTGAATAAATTAGCATAAATTAACATAAAATTTAATATGACGACTCAAAAATTCAGACAAAAACTCATCTGGACAGCACATTAATGCACTGCAAGGGAAACATTAAAAGCAAAAAATTAGCTTGACACATGGACCACATTTACAGCAAGTTTGACAGAAATTGGATGAAAAAAAGTTTGGCACGCCTGGCAAAAAGTTAATCAAAATCGCCAGAGGTCGCCATTCAGTCGTGTCAGCGGTACATCGTTAAGAAACATTAATTATCCAAGATGGCGCTCGCTCAATGAGTGAAAATTTAATGTTTCAGTAATATATTGTGGAAAAAACGCAATTTAGTGAAAAAATTTGGGAGTGACTCCAAGCCAAGAGTTTTCCGTGAAAATTGTGGATATATGTGTCAGTATTTTAAATTTCTGGGGCAAAACATTGATGAAAGCTAGCAAGCTACATTATAATTATAGATTTTGTAATGACTAAATGACTTGGTCGTGGTCCTGTCCAATTTCAGATATGTGTATTACTCATGAAAATAAGACGGTCTGCAAAGGATTGTATGGGGAAAATTTAAGAAGATCAAATGTCACTTCAAAGATATATTTTACCTGAAGTTCTTCAAATTGTACAAACTAAAGTCAACTGTACATTACAGCAGTGCATACTGAACAGTGTACACTTTTAGCAATATTATGAAGACTGTATGATCCTTCCAAGGCATTAGTCATTATTTAAGGACACATAGAATGCTTTGTTAAAGGAGATGACTAAACCAATAAGTATTTTTGCCATGCTGAACCACTTCTACTATTATTACAGTAGTGGTAATTATAATATGACCTGGTCAATACTATTACAGAAACTGTCAGAAAGTTGATTAATTGTTTGTTAAAGTTCCCTAAAACACTACTGTTGCTTTAAGTTGTTATTCCTTTATTAAGGACTGAGTTGAAATCTAATTACCAAGGACAGAGGAATTGTATTTTACATCCATAAAGCATTTTATCATAGCCAAGAGAGGCGTCGAATGCCAATTGTTTTGTCAAATCATTTTTAATTTGGCACGTTAATATACAATAATTTACAATACAGATGTGTGCAATACAAATAATCAAACTCATACATGTTGCTTATCTCTGCATACAAACATCACACACACAACTAAAGCTTAAATTGCCAGTCTGTGTTTTCTATTTCTTGTTAAAGAATTTGAGTGTACAAATATTTTGTAGCAAACACCATATTTATATGTTTGAAAAAGTTGGTAGGTTGGTAAAACATTACATTTATAAGGTTTGTGTTCAATATGTGATCTTTTGACTTTACTAAATCTCAAGATTCTGTAAATTGCTTCTTACTAAATATAACATCCACAAGGTTTGTTCCCAGTGTGTGTTCTTTTATGATGGAGAAGAGTACCAGATTGGTAAAATACCCTAGGGAAATCACTATTTAAGGACACATAGAATGCTTTGTTAAAGGAGATGACTAAATCAATAAGTATTTTTGCCATGCTGAACCACTTCTACTATTATTATAGTAGTGGTAATTATAATATGACCTGGTCAATACTAATTACAGAAACTGTCAGAAAGTTGATTAATTGTTTGTCAAAGTTCCCTAAAAAACTATAGCCAGACACTTCAATAATTTAATGCGAAGGAAATAAGTACACAATTAGCAGGTTATTGGAAATATAAAATGATTTCATAAACTGAAGATACATAATTTTGGCTTCATTTTACATAGCATCACACTATTTACATAAAACCAGTGGTATCATAACATATGATCTATATTCTAAATGAGGAAAATAAATAACTAAACACAGAGGGGACATAAATCAAGTTAAAACAATTTCCACTTTGGCATAAAACTGTTAATCCATATTTTAAAATATACATCATCATTCAAAACACTGCAAACTAAGTACTGTGGTTTGTCTCACTGTATTTATAGATGCAAATTTACCACAGTTTATGGCATCTTTATTCAAATTTTATTGATTAGAACTAGCTTCTTCTTAATAAAAATTGAACTGCTGCCAAGTATTTCTATTAATATCTCTAAATTTTCTTACCATTATAGTTGAAATCAACAATATTTTAGCTACTTCGAGTACTCTTGTCGCACGCGAATTTTCCAACATTATGCCGAACAGCCAACAGTCACTCCTAGTTTGTGTCAAAATTTACCACATTGCCGATCCAAATTAAAAAATCTAAAACGAGGCGATCTTAGAAGAGGGTTTCATCTTGTTTCTCAAATTATAATAATTCTCCAAAATAATAAAACAAAAATTTTTTACCGGGGCCGAAAATCAGCAATTTCGCGCGGCCAGCGAAAATCGGCCATCATACAAAACATCCCGAGGACAAATGCTGATCAACGCTTGATTGAAATGGTAACCTAGGAACATTAGGGGTCGTTGGAAAACTTATATTGTCCACAATTTACTCGTCTAAACAATATTTATTCAACAACACCCCCCTTTGTATAGTATTACACTAAAAATACCCAATTTTCACCTCACGAAATTCGTCACCAGTCCCCCAGAATTTGTTGACACTTCCGGCAAATTTTTCGGACATTTTCCTCTGGCGATTTTGACTAACTTTTTGCCAGGCGTGTGGTTTTTTTTATTCAAAATATGCTACTGAAAGCACCCAAAATAGACTTGATTTTCTAATAATATATTTTCTATCCTGTTATCAACAGTGTTATGGAAGCAGAACATAATTTAAAGTACAAAACTATTTCAATGCAAAAACTTACTTTGACATATTGATAATTTTCATGCAAATTGAATAAAAGAAATATGACAATGGGTGGAAATGATAATATTAGCCCGAAAAGAACAATATACAAAAAACGAATCCATGTTCCAAACAGTTTTCATAGAATGTTTGATCTCATCTTGGTCATGACATGTCCACCAAAACTACTGGTTATGATACTTTTTACTGTGCCACTCCTTGAAGCAATTTTTCTCCTTGGTGATGTGCAATAACTTTCCGCACTGTGGGGTTGAACAATAGGTGGAAATTCTAAGCTGACCTAGACCTGCCCTGCTGCACACCTAACAGTACTTCCTAGTCTCAGCGATCTCGGGTATATGAATACTATCATACTCTTGAACTGGCTGAACTCTATTACTCACAGGGGGAACATCATACTTGTCAAAACCACAGAGTTGTCTTACGAGCTCTTCCCCAAAATCTACGATAGTATAATGCTTTGAGCGTTGAAGCTCCTCATTGTCTGGAAAGTTGGCCATGTGTTGCTTGCAAATGATAAAACTATTAACTATGGCCATATCTATAAGGTGGAAAAACAATGCCTTCCACCACCTATAGCACTTCCTAGCTACATTGTTGGCTGTAAGAATTTGATCAGACCTGTCAACCCCATTCATGTACCTATTGTATATGGCAATGGCCTCAGGTTGCATTACCTCTATCTCCTTATATGCACAACCCGTCTTTGTTCTCCTTTTAGTCTTTTTGTTATCATTAGCATTATCAATAGTTGTAAGCAGTGAAACTGTTTTATTATCTACCAACTGTAAAACTAGCACATCGTTAACCCTTTCCCAACGCATGCTCCCCCGGGCCTTATTCTTGGACTATTTCTTTACATCCATTATGCAAGAGGCCATCTATTCATAAAAGATGGCGGGTGTGTTAAAAGCTCTTGCTATATTGACGTTTTTTGTAAGCGTACGATGGCCTTTCGTCGCTTCTTTCGCCGCATATAAAAGGCAGAGAATGGGTGGAGAAACTATACAATACTACACCGTACCAAGCGCAGATAACAAAGCGAGTTTCTGCCACAGTATTATTCAATTTCGGAATTCGGGTCGCTATAGCGAACGTAAACCTGCCAAACACGGTAAGCGATACCTGTCTTCAAGACTCCGATATTACTCGAATGCAATTGCCACTTTTCAACTAATAAGGACTGCTTCCTCTGGAGATATCTCTCCTAATCCTGGCCCTGCTGTTCGAGTTAAAAATCAGCCGAAATGCTCTGTCTGCAATCGAACAACAGCACGAAATCACCGGACTGTAAGCTGAAAACTGTGTAATGTTTTGTGTCATATAAAATGTGGAGGTGTTACCCCAACTCAATATAAGAAACTACAAGCTACCGTAGTGATCGACTGATCGTGTCCAGAATGCATCGAGACATTAAATAATCTACCTTTTGCGAATAAAAGTAGTCTTGAAGACGAATTCAACACTACGGACATTTTGCATAATTTGCATAACTCATCACGCTCGTCAACTGAAAGCATCGAAGACCCTCTCCAGGTTATGTTAGATCTTTCATTCATTCATTCATACATTATTCAGCTCACTCCCCGTTGGGGCTTTTCAGTGACCGATTACATCAAGTATCTCGCTTACCTATATTATCTACGTAGCCTACATGATCTATTTTTACAACAATTGTGATATTACTTTCCTAATCTGTTTATCCTAACCCACCCAGTCAACTTTCTCTGTGGGAGGAAACCGGAGTGCCCGGAGAAAACCCACGACTTTCGGCAGAGGGTTGACTTACTCTTTTCAAATGAGTGTGATGAGTATATAGTCCTCAGCGGGAATCGAACTCAAGACTCAGAGGTGAAAGGCGCTTGCCCTGACGACTGCGCCAACTACTACGAGTTTCTATTACATCTAAACATCAACAGTCTTCAGACCAAATTCGAGGAGTTGAAATTGATTAACGACAAGCTAAAGGCAAGCATTATTATACTCACTGAGACAAAAATTAATTTCACATATCCCAACAGTCAATTTAATATGACCAACTATCGTCTTTTCCGTAACGATAGAGTCAAAGGCGGTGGAGGAGTTTTGGCCTATGTGAGAACTGGAATTTCTGTTAGACGACTAAAATTACCGAAGGTTTATAACACAATTGAACCTGTCATCCTAGATGCAAACATTGGAGATTGTAGTACTGTAATAATTGGTTTGTACAGGCCTCCAAAAGCTACCGGAGCTAATATTGATTTATTCTCCTGGGCTCTCTCGCAGAGACAATCGGTAATAATTATGGGGGACCTGAACCTTGACAGAGATATTTGATTTCACATGCCTGATAGAGGAGGCCACACGAATTACAGCTACCACACGCCTGTCAAAAATGCATACGAAATCGCCAATATGCGATACATATTGCCCAGCGGTTATTCCTGTGAAATTGTCCAAACTCTGTCGGTTACATGAAGTATTCGCGCATATTCTTTCAAAATGGCGGATAAAATTATCAAACAAAATCAATTCACTGAACAAAAGGGGCGATGTAATTGACGAAATTTTGAATAAAAGTTGGCAAATTTGTGGTGATAGTGGGGAGAGAGATAAGACTGAAGATTTTTTAGCAGTGTTGGTGGAGAAATCGTAGCAAGAACTCGATTTTTTATGATAACTGTGAATGTGGCCACTCTATAATAGTCTATATATTAAATATAAAAGCAGGAGTCAGCACAGCTCTTTGAATTTGGACAATCTAATATGAGTAATATCATATCATGGTATGTAAGTGGGTAAACCTTGTTTACAAATGGAAAGCCATTGCATGCTGAAATAAATGAAATTCTGGTTTTATGTGATAAAACTTTTCAAAATATAAACATAAGCTGATAAGCATGCATTCTGACAGGCAAATTTAAATTGATTTGTAAACAAAATTTATCTACATATATGCCACCAAGGTGTCACAATAACTGATGTCTAACGGCCTGTTTTTATTTACCCAATTAGCTGGGTTGGACAATACAGTTGGATATTATAAAGAATTTATTTAGTACTAGTGTTCCCTATAAATTAACATACGCTGTGTTTTAACATTGAGTGTTTAACCACCACTGACGTTAGACATACTAAAGTAGGGTGCATGTGGGTGCATTGCCAGCTAATGGTTTAACGTGACTGACAAAGTTGCAAAGAAGTTGAGTCAAGCAACAAACAGAGAGATTGACTGGTTTCGCTTGCAGGGTTTTCGTTTGTGTTTGCCAGAAGAACTGTGGAGATCCTGATCCCTATACATTCCAAGCTTCAGAAATATTCAGACATAATTTGAGGAAATTAAATTATTGGGTTCATACATTTTGTGTAACATTATCTGGTTTAGTAAGTACTGCCAATATGTATATTATGTAGATGAAACAAGTGTATGTAATTATTATAGTTTAGTAATGAATACAATATGTTTAAAATGTTAGTATTTTGGAAAATAAAGTATTCAAAGTTGTTGTCCACTACAGTGTCTTCTGCTATATGGTTGGCTTTGCCCACTCAATAATTCAACCCATTCAGTGTGCAAGACCTTTCCCTTGACAAGTCAATTTGCCTGGCATTAGACCGAGTAAAATAGCAAGGTGGGGCACATTGCGGCATAACATAAAACAAAGGCAGACAGGTTTGTTGACCAATTACGGCACATTAGTCCCCTTCCTTAACAAGAATTAAATAAAGTCGAGCACTTTGCTGCATAATTATGTATATTCAGTATTTTTTATAATTAATGGGAAAATAATAATAAACACAAAAAAATTAGCAGTGCTGCAGGAAGTCCTTTCAGTTGGGGGGGGGGGGCTGAAATTCATTCAAAGTATTAAAACTGCTTTTCCAAGACTAACTGTAACTGAAATCAATTTGTAATTGATTTCACAAATGGCAGTCCCCCCCCTACTACGGCTTTGGATTATAATACTGGATTTGGACTTGTCAAAGTTATACTTGGCACATGAGAGTACACTGAAAGCTTGTGGCATATGTCATGTGAAAGACTGTTCTTGCCACATGCTGTAGTGATGTGAAGACAACAATCTAAAGAAAACAAGCACAGTGTGAGTGTGGCCAATTAAGGCTACAAATGTTATTAATCCGAAGGTTCGTGTCTTTGGAATCAGTCTACCTGAAAAATACAACATAAAGTTCAATGTTTCGAGCGAAGGCCCTTTTTCTCGAACTGTCAAAGTGTTTGTTGTATTTTTCAGTTAGATTGATCCTAAAGAAATACCTAAAGCTTATTGTATAAATGCTACCTACAATGGCACCACATATTCAATATATTAATAAGAAGGTATATAAGTGTGATCTGCAAATGGAAGCACTATTAGAAATTATATGCTTGAGCCCTTTGCTGTAGTAAATCTGCCCTGCCAATTATTATTGTTAACCCTGTAACCCATTAGGTGGCATGCGCCCAGATGTGCCCTATTTTAGTATGTTACTCTGTCTAACACCAGACAAGTTTAGTTGTCAGTCGTACAGTACTGCCAGTTACTGGGTTAAGACACAATGCACCCTGCAATCTAACGATACTCATTTTTATGCCAGACTGATTTACTCGTCAAGGTAAAAATGTTGGGTTTTAACATCAGTTAAGTGTTAGGTTCCCATTTAGCCAAATTGCACACTAAATTCACTAATGTGCACCACTATATTTTACTCTGTCAAATGATGTTATGACTTCACCAGCCCATTGTGGAAAATTACAACAGACCTTGTCTTGTTTACATTGTAATGGAGTCAAAATATATATTAAAATAGAGCAGCATTTACATTCAATTGTGATTGCATAGGTCCTAGCACATCAGAAAAGCACATTCCAGTGGTTTTTAAAGATTGTACTTGCCGGAAACATGAATAAATACATGCAACAAAGGGGTCTTTGACACTCTGCCGATCAGGTTGATTATTGATATATACTAAAACACCTGCTCTAGAGGCCTCAATTTGTTAAAATCATGTACTATATAATCTACCAAAACAACTAAAAGGCTCATCTTACCCTTTTATCCAATCTTTTCAACTTCTTAGCTGTTGTTCTACTCTGCTTCGTCTTGTTATTGAAGGAAATCGAGCATAACTTTTTCTGTCGCATGAACTCAGCGACATTGAACCGCTTGTATTGTGTCACACTTTTCCATGGCATTTTTACAATTTCGTTGCACAATTATTAAAAAACAAAAAACATACGATTCTAAATGGACACTTAAACTTTTAAATGATCAAATAACGAACACAATCAGAGCAAAAACAAAAAAGATATAACTAGCCGAAATTTGTAAATTTCAGCGACTTTCCTTGAAACTTCGCAACGGGCGAAAGCCCGGGAGAAGGACTCAGCAAGCCAGGATAATAATAGGGGAACCATAGCAACCTTGGTATCATAATAATCCACAGAACATCCCCTTTCACACCCGTATAGACCTATATACTCTTACACACCCCACAACGTACCACAGCCAAGAGAAAAAGCGCGATTTTCAAAATTAGAATTAGTCACCAGTGTTACATTTTTTCCGCTCGGTAATTAGAAAAAAGTGGACACTTCTAATTGGCGCTTTTGCGTGCATTTTTGACAGGCGTGCCACACATACTCTACTTGGCGTTATTCTAACCAACAAGGCAGATATGTTTGATGATACAGGAGTCACCGACTTAGGACTCAGCGACCATGCAATGATATACGGATTTTTAAAGCCAAAAGTAAAACGTTATCCTGCCAAAGTGATTTACAACAGAAAAAAATTGGTAAACCAAATGGATTTCAAAAGGGACATAAAGGAATCCATGTGTGAACTAAAACTTGATGATGCTAAACCAATAGACGAGCAGTATAAGCTTTGGTATACTGAAATAATTAACGTGCTGGATAATCATATGCCTTTAACAAGAATGAGAGTTACAGAAAAGGACGTACCTTACATAACTACGGAATGGAAACAGGCAATTAGGAAAAAGCGTAAATTTGCCAAGAGGCACAAGAAATTACAAACAGAAGAATCCCTGGCAGAGATGAGAAAGTGGAGGAACGCAGCCACACGAATTATAAGGAGAGCTATTAAGAAGTATTGGATAGAAAAAGCAGAAGATCTCAAAGGTAATCCCAGATATTTCTGCAATACGTTTACCCCCTTCTTTAAGAACAAGGAGAAAGGAAATTCAGAAATTGCATTACAAGTCGATGACAAAATTGAACAGGACCAACACGTGGTTGCAGAAGTATTCGCCAACTACTTTTCTACAGTTGCAGATGGCATTGGAGTCATACCACCTACACATGGGTCCACTAACAGGGTCAATCATTGTAGTGTAAACAAAATCCAAGACAAATGGTATGATAATTCATTCAGCTTTAGAGAAATTACATGTACGGGAGTTTTGGAATCGCTAAGACAGCTAAATCCCAGCAAGGCAACAGGGTATGATCTTATATCCCCTAGTGCTTTACGAAATGCTGCAGAAGAAATAGCTGCTCCGCTCACTACATTATACAATCAAGTACTTCAACAGGGAGTGTGGAAATGGGGTGAATGGATTCCGGTGTACAAAAAGGACGATCGCCTCTCCAAGACAAATTATAGACCGGTTACCATACTGATTACCGTCGACAAAATTTTCGAGCACCTTCTTTGCAAGCAACTGAGTGAACTGATGGAAAAAATATTTGACAATTTTAATTCTGCTTACAGAAAAAGGTACAGTTGCGAGACCACTCTTGTCCGCTTGGTGGAGGATTGGAAACAAGCACTTGACAATAATCAGACGGTGGGAGTCTTATCGTCTGATATGAGCAAAGCATTTTATTCGATGTATCCACCATTACTACTCTCCAAACTTCAAGCATATGGTATGTCAAGCAACTCCTTAGCAATTTTAAAATCTTACTTCGAAAATCGTAAGAACAGAGTAAGACTTGGCAATGCAACTAGTGAGTGGAAGACCGTGGATCGAGGCTGTCCACAAGGGTCATCTCTGGGACCAATTCTGTGGAACATCTATCAAAACGATCATTTTTACGAGAATATAAAGTCACAACTTTCAATGTATGCAGATGACCACCAACTTTATTCTTCGAATCAATCTATAAAAGACACGACGGAAGTATTGGAAAAGGATGGAAAAACTACTGGAGAATGGTATAAAGCAAATTATCTTGAAAGTAATCTCAGTATGTACCAAGTCATGCTAATGACTAAAGGCAACCAAATGATAACAGAGATAGATATCGACAACCACAAGATAAGCCAAATGGAACAGATCAAGCTACTTGGAATAACAATGGACAATGGCCTTAACTTTTCAGAACATGTATCAACAATCTGTAAGACTACCAACAGAAGGATTGGAGTCCTGATGAGATTAAGAAAGCTTATACCGATCACAGCAAAACTGCAAATTTATAAATCAGCAGTACTGCGGCCCTATTTTAACTATTGCAGCCTCGTCTGGCACTTCTGCAGGGCCAGTGACAGGAAAAATAAGACTAAGAGCAGTTTACTGTGACTGGAATTCATCATATGCAGAGCTTCTAACGAGAGCTAAACTCACAACATTGAACAACATGCGGCTACAAAATATGGCCATCTTTATGTACAAGATAAAACACAAACTTCTACCAAAAAATATCATTAACCTACTTGATACCTCACCGTCTACTTACAATCTTAGAAATTCTGACTGTCGTTGCCCTAGTTTCATCGGAATCAAATACGGCAGACATTCCCTAAGATATTTTGGCCCATATTTATGGGCAAAACTTACGCCGGATATAAGAACTTTAACAACTCTTCAGAGTTTTAAGAACACATTAGGAAACTAGATCTGGTTAAACTTGTTGATGGCAATTCATGTAAGAATTGTGTAATATGTAATAGTTAGTGAAATGTAGGTATTAGCCTTAATTTTTTTAAATTTAAAGTATTTTAACATTTTGTAAGATAGTGTAATTTTGTGTCACCGATTAGTGGAGCACATGTGCCCTGCTATAAGTTTTGACACGGAAATAAAGTTATCATCATCATCATCATCATCATCCTTGAGGCAAACTGGGAATCCCTGTCGATTATTTTTTGTTGTACCTGTTGAAGGTGTACCTCGTGCAAATAGATCATGTACAAGAGCATAAGAAGTATAAAATTATCAAGATATAAATTATATCCCTGATCCAAGTAAGGCGGCACAAGCTTCATTACAACATCATACCCAAGCCCATTCGCACTAACATTACCACTGGCAGATTTCCCAATATAGACATCAAAGTCGACTGTATAACCATTCAAAGTATCTGCCCGCACCCAAAGTTTTATGCCCCACTTCACTTTTTTGTCTTTTATATACTGCCTTATGCCAAACCTATGTCTAGATTTAACCATACGCTCATCCACAGCCATATTTTGCGATGGTTGGTATAACTGTGAGTACCTCTCTTTGAAATAGTTAACAACCTTACATAACTTATTTCCTGGGGTCTCATCACATGGGTCAACAACATGCAAAAATGCCATGAGTGCTCTAAACCGGAAAGGAGAAAGGATTCTGCGTGCCCCGAGTCCATGGTAAATAGACTGTGTGCCCCAGTACTTATCGAAATCTGACCCTAGTTTGACAAGGCTAAAATAAATTACCAATGCAATTAGTTTAGTTATTTCATCTGAAGTAGTATCCTGCCATGAACCATCCCTATTAGTGTAACTAGCATGGGACCCACTTGCAATCTGTATGTAGGCATAACTATTAGTATGGGTAACAATGCTGTTTATCATTTCAGTAGTAAAAAAAGATAAAAAAACTCAATTGCTGTAGTCATAGTCCCCCGTAGTAAAGCATGATCAAAACGGATACCAGGTGGACGTGTGGGTGTAAATGCTGGCAGGTTGTTACCAATATCTGGGTCTTCATAGCTTTTGGTAATATACTGAGCATTCTTGCCTCCACCAGTGTTACCTGGCCCAACATTACGACCTCTTCTACCTCTACCTCTGCCCCTACCACGACTACTGCAACCTCTACCTCTACTGGAACCTCTACCGCGACCTCTACCCCTATCTTCGTCTTCGCTTACCCTATCTAAGCTAACATCAGCAGTATCACTGACATCACCAGTATCACCGACTTCACCCGTATCACCGACTTCACCATCATCGTTGTCAGAATCTTTATCCCCAGATTGTTCAACAGCATCTTCATCGCTAAAAATATAGCAATGCAAACATCACAATTTTGCTTCTTTCATAAAAAAATGTTCAAAGATATACTAGCTTGGTATCTCTCAGATGATGTTTCTGGCAGTAATAAAATAATAAGAGACATTTTTGTTCTATATCCTGACTATATTGTGTCCTCTCAGCGCTAAAATTATAATATTCCCGTTGATATATTTTCTCAACTGTATTTCAAGGTATTATCAGGCAATTCAAATGCAAATCTATAACAAAATAACAAGCCTTTGAAAAAGCAAAATTCCGGAAGTCGCACACCCAAAAGTGTATTTTGACTTCGGTTCATATTCGTCTTTTCAGGACAAATATAACAACATTATCGTTGAATTTGTACATCAGTTTTTGAGTGTATTTATCAGTTATATCTCCATGCACCATTTATGCTAATTACAATATGCAAATTTAAAGCCCAAAGCGCGTCGGTATTTGTGACACGCTTAGCCGACCTTGACCAAAACTTACCTCGATTCATCGTCAGAAAAGCCAAATTCTCTATCAATTTCATATTCTTCACTGCTAGACATTCCCCCGGGATGGTCCTCTTCAAGTTTATCAAGAATATCCAAAACATCGGAGATTTCGTAGCGCATACGTTTTGATGTAGACGCCACGAGAATGCCCGTGAAACACGAGAATGCCCGTGAAGCAAGGCGCAGCACAAGAAATACAATAAATTGCAGGGATTGTTATCATGGCCAATGAAATTGCAGCTGAGAGTAGATATGGGTTCTAGGAAGGGGTGGAAAGGGCTTTTTCTCTTTTTTATGCTTACGTGGCTGGGAATTTCAACTGTGACGTCACAGACCGTGAGGTCTGTTTTTAAAGGGCTTCGACGACAAAGAGTTTGCATTACTTCGTTCTTTAAAAGTATTTTTCAATTTATACAAACCAAGAGATCTGTTCAAGCTATGCATGGTTTATGCTCGGACTAGTATATACCAGATAACATTACTAACTGTAACAACATTAGTTATTATAGTGTATCACCTCGTTCTTTCAAAGTATATACCAACTTATACAAACCAAGATATCTGTTTAAGCTATGGTTTGAGCTCGGACTAGTATATACTAGATAACATTGCTCACTGCATGTAACAACATTAGTGTATCACGTTACGATAAAAAACGGTTACGATAAGATTCGAATACAGATGTGGACGGATACGAACTGATACGGACTGATGAGAGGATAAAATACGGATGAGAGAATAAAATGCGGATGAGAGGATAAAATGTGGATGAGAGGATAAAATGCGGATGAGAGGATAAAATTCGGATGAGAGGATAAAATGCGGATGAGAGGAAAAAATGCGGATGAGAGGATAAAATGCGGATGAAGTGATAAAATGCGGATGAGAGGATAAAATGTGGATAAGAGAATTAAATGCAGATGAGAGGATAAAATGCGGATGAGAGGATAAAATGCGTATGAAACGATAAAATGCGGATGAGAGGATAAAATGTGGATGAGAGGATAAAATGCCGATAGGGGGATAAAATGCGGATAGAGGGATAAATGTGGATGGGGGGATAAAATGCGGATGGGCATTTTGATGGGGGGACAAAATGCGGATGAGCTCGGACTATTATATACTAGATAACATTACTAACTGCATGTAACAACATTAGTGTATCACGGTTACGATAAAAAACGGTTACGATAAGATGCGGATACGGATGCGGACGGACACGAACTGATACGAACTGATGAGAGGATAAAATACGGATGAGAGAATAAAATGCGGATGACTGGATAAAATGTGGATGAGAGGATAAAATACGGATGAGAGGATAAAATGCCGATAGGGGAATAAAATGCGGATAGGGGGATAAAATGTGGATGGGGGGATAAAATGCGGATGGGATTGCGAAAATACTCAACATATTAAAAAATTACTATTACCAAATTTTAACAGAACTGAACGAAATATTTCTTAACGAGTTCATAGCTGCTTAATGATTGTTTCAGAGCATATATAGCGTAATAGTTATTCTTTAAGTGTTTCATCAGTACTCAATAGGAACGAATATATACAACCTAACATAAAAAACCTCTTCCATTGGTAGTTTCCACTAAAAATATATTTGTAAAATGTAAAGATAAGTTAGACGTGTATACGAGAGAAAAAACAATTTGTCCAAAGACAATTTTGCTCGTGCAAAAGTGACTAAAACAATGGCACGGACAAAGAAGAGTTAACGTCCAATCAGAATAGAAAACTCATTGCATGGCTTACACTTGCTCCAAGTCCCTCTTTCTTTGTAGGCTCGCAATATTGTTTTTTACATGACGTACGAAGAAATTGAAATAGCGAATGAGAGACTTGTAAAATCTGCACGCAGAACTACTTCCGGCTGCTCAAATTTGAGGATTTAAACTATTTGGGTTGGCTGCAGGAGCTACTGTTGGGAGAAAACAAGATAATTGTTGAAAAGAAGATGTGGGTATTGAAGGTATTCGGGGAACTGCTGTTTTTCCATGTTGATGAAATTGTATGGAAGGTTGATAATACTGAAGAAGAGGTGTGGCATTTGAAGTTAAAGCATTCGAGAAACTGCTGTTGCTCGATGTTGATGGACAAGCGTGGTACTTTGTTTGGTTGTATTCATCGGGGAAGATGGTTGAGAATGCTGAAGAAGAGGGGTAGCATTTGACGTCGAGGGGATAAGAGAAACTGCTGCTGCATGTTGATGAAATTGCGTTATTCCTTGGGTGGTTGTAATCGTCGAGGGAGCTGGTGGTCTCTTCGCAGTTCTTCCTCCTTTTCGTCGGGTAATCGATGACTTCTCCCTTTCTTCCCTATTCCTTTGCAGCTAATTATGTTCATGCGTTAGGGGCTTTTCTCTCTAAACCATTTCACGTATTCAAATAGTTTCCCACTTCTCTCAGCTGCAGCGAGGGCATGTGAACAAACTTTGAGTGATTTCCAACCAGGACAATTATCGCAAGTTGTATAACGTAATTTGAAATTCGCAACAAGAAAAGCATTATACTTGTCTAATAAGTCTGTATTAAAATTAAAAAACATAATTGACAGACTCCGCATTTTCCACTTTATGCCCCCCCCCCTCAAGTGGGGAAAGGCGGAGTCTACTTAAAAACGAATCTTAAGCTATGAGGGAAACGTTTTTGACCTACTCTGCGTTTTCTACTTTATGCCCCATTTTGCAATATTTTACAAGTTGATCTTTCATTCACAAAATGTTTATTCCATATTTATAATTCAGATAGAGATTTCGGCCTAAATTATTGTACATACTTTATATCTGAGTTTGGCGGTTAAAACGACGCATTTCGCCAAAATATTTGATAAACTTGATTACATGTACAGTTTGTGTTTTGATATAAACATTCACATCCGATCTTTTATCTCAATTAATACAGCTCGCATGTTATTTGTTAATTATTTTTGTTGTTGATTGTTATAGGTCTGACAAACATCGTCAGACAATTAACTATATTTAGGCCATCTTATAAAGCTACTAGAAATACATGCTTGCAGTAACCCCTCGCCCCAGCTGAACATTGCCAGACATTACATTCCAAAATATTACTATTGCTAATATTTTTTATCAAAAAATCTGCCATGCAAAGGTTGTAGGCGAGTCGGATATCTGCGTTCAAAACAAATTTTTGGCATAGAAAACAGAATTGGATCCTTGGCTCACACCCCTCTTCACGACGCAATCAAAGGCTATCGCCAAATGAAATGTTTTACCTAACGTAATCACTGTGGCTTCCTTCATTTTAAATTTGCCATTAAAATTTTGATCATTACTCTAATAGTTTGGAAAGAAGAGTGGAGGGAAACAATATTATTTTGGGAAATTTATTTTGAAAGAATAAAAAATGGAAATTTTGTTTCAAGAAGAGGAAGCACAGTAGCCATGGCAACACGATAAAATAAACTTATTTTCTGGAGTACAAAACAACAGGCACAGAATACTACAAATATAATTAAAATATTAGTTGTTTTAGCCATACAAATCTGAGATATATGGTGTAGGTATGTTCTTATGCATTCTATAAGCTTCAAATTAATGTTTAAATGCAACCTTCCGTTTACTAAAACGTTGCCAAAAGTTTATAAAACTAAACTGCCTTTTACTTATAAATTAGTTTTTTAAATGAAATCAGTTGAAAATATACAAATTCTCTCGTGTGAAACGATTTCGCTTTCCTTTTAAGTTGGAACTTTTTGATAGCATAAAATATTGTAAAAAATATTAATTGTAAAAAAATGAAAATCTATGTAAATAAAACAACATTCTTACGGCTATATCAACAATTTATATAAGAAACTTGCCATATTTTTTCTACCATCTATCTCTATTTATCCTTTTTTTATAAAGTATAAACGATAAATTTGTTCCGCCGATTTTCCTGAAGTCCCAAAAAGCTATTTATAAGTTATAATTCAGACTTACTGATATGGCTTACTCATGTTTTTTTATAATTAGCTCGTTCCACTCCTAACAAAGATTAGTGAGATGACCACCCATCACACCCATCACACCCATGAAACAGAGCCATGCGCCCGCAAAACTTGATGAACTTTGGATTTCCCGTTGCTTTCCTCTTTTCCGGGTGTAAATATCCGCGCGGAATTACTACCCTCGCACGGCGCTTCGCGCCGGCTCGGGGATAAAATGAAGTAGTTTGATATACAGGGTGTATAAAAAAAACTGGACAGATTTGAAATTGCTCTCACTTCGCGAAGCGGCTCCAGGTACGAAGTTTTTGATTAATGTAGATTGTTTGGGTATTTATAGTGTAGAATAAACGAAAAAATTCTGAAAGTTAAATTTTCAAAACCCAGGTGGGGTGGGGGCGCCTTGTCCAACTGATCAAAAATGGCTTGCGCACGAAATTTGAATGCTTAAAAGTTATCTGGAGTTAGTGGGTGGACCATTTGTTGGATGCAACACACAACAAATTTTCCACCCACTAACTCAAAATAACTTTTAAGCATTCAAATTTCGTGCGCAAGCCATTTTTGATCTGTTTAAATATTGCACGTATCGATTTGCATATTCGTCTAATAGAAATATAATAAACGAACAAAACAAGGAGTCCTTATCTTTACTTTTAAACATTGCTTCGTTGATGTTGAAATCTCACAAATTTGCAGGCAACAGACATAGTCATAAACATGAAGGTACGAGTTCCATAAACTTTTACGAGGGTGTATAGTTGTATCTGCGAATATGATTCATCTAGAAACAAAACCACAAACTCCTTAGATTACTGAATTCAACTCCTTGGGCACTATTGCGCAACGAAAACATGGCCGCCGTGTCTCATGCACCGTGTCACACGTCACAAAAACTCGCACTGTGAATGGCTTGCTACTCTCCACAGTGTCTGGACATAGCAAGGAGTTACTTTATTTAGTAACATCAGAACCGCGGACCGTGTCGCAAAATCGCAGTCACATTTTACGACTGTTTCCTTTGTTTAAAGGGTTAGCTTCGGGGAACTGTCAGCCAGTCACCGTAGCAAATAATTTAGTATGCAAAATCTCGACCAATGCGGGATTTCCCCCCTTTTTTGTAGCCTGTTACGGCTCAGGAATTATTCTTTTTTGAGTTATTTAAAAATTTACTCAGATTGTTAGTGGATTTTGTTGAAATAATGTTAGACTATAAGTTTGGAAGTATATATTTATTCAAATTTCAAATGTTTTAGACGTTCGCACTTATTAAGAGCAATTGCTCCGACCTTATTGACAAAATTTCACATATCACAGACCTAAAAATTAAAACTGACCGTGTCTCGAGCCACCTTTGACACCCCCTGGAATCACCAGTGGAACGAATTTATCTCAATATATTCCTGCACCAAAATACTTTTCATCAGAAAGATTACATACTTAAAATTCCAATATAGTTGAAGAGTAATATGTGTTAGAAATCTAGCTTAATACTGAATTTTATAAAGCTTAAAATAGAATATATAATCTAAATCGTATACATCGAAACAACAATCAGTGATATCTAAATTTGAAAAAGAAAATTATCCGATCCTCAGTCTAAACGCTAATTCACTTTTTTTTTTTGTAAGTTTATAGTTTTATTTAGGAAATTCTTTCCGCAGCGTTTTCACTTGTGGCATCTTTGTCAACGCATATTCTTTGCCATTATTGCACTGGACGTCATGAAATTACAGTTTAAAGTCCACTGGTTGTAGCCGTGTAGTTATCAATGGATGTAAAAAGTTGTTAAAGTTGTTCATCTTCAAGAAAGATCTTTTGCTCTCGTTCGCAACCTACAACCTCCTGCAGACTTCGGTTGATTTCAAAATAATGTTGTACTTTGCATGTTTTATCACTGCTCTCTATACAGCTAATTCAGTTAATGAAGTTGTCCACTTGTCCATCGGGACTCTAAACCATAAACATTTAACCTTTAACTCTAAGCTCGTAAAGTACACTGAGAACGCACGGCGTTTGTCGCGAGTTATTACAGCGAGTAATAATGTGAAAATACCGCGTACATGCAGCCATGCGGCAAACACCGTGCGTTCCCATTGTGCTTTTGGCGCTTAGAATTTAAGATTATACAATTACTTTATGGTTTCCGTGTTTGGATGGCCTGATCCAAACACTTGGGAATGTTGCGAGAGTTAAGAAAAGCGCGCGAAATCTCGAGCCGAAAATTTATAAAATAACAACAACACGATAGTCTTCCGTGTTTGGATGGCCTGATCCAAACACGGGTTTCGACCAATCAGAGCACGCGTTATATACATGTTATTTTATAATTAAAGTAGAAGGTCTCCAAGGATAATCTTTTTTGAATTAGCTGTATATCAACAAGAATAATATATTTGTTCGTGACAGCAATGTAAAATTTATAATATATAAGAATTTTGGATATTGAATTTTGTCAGTCTGTTACTCTTTGTATTTCAGGATATTACCTATTTACTATTGGTTACAGTTAGATAATCTAATTTTAATTGCTAGTAAATTACCTAATTTGAACCGCTGTTTCTGTTGAATAACTTTGAGAAGTAGGCATGGTAGCACCAGTTTTTAACTTCATTATTAAAAATAATTATTTGCAAATCCTTCTTTATTTTAGATACTTATTTTGGACTGACATCCAATATCTAACTCCGTTTTATCACGTGTGGCGAAGCCGTTTGATTGACAAGGACAAAAAAATATTAAGCAGTAGCCGTAGTAGCCGTAGTAGCCATTCCGCTATAACTCTAGATTACGTCAAGAAGCGAGTGTACTTGATCAACTGGGGTGGTAAGATGTTTTCAATGAATTATGATGGTGGGAACAGGAGTGAAATATTCAGGGATGGTCAAGTTTATCGTGATTCATTGGACATACTTGAAAATTCACTGTACTTTCAGAAACGAGAGTCTTCTGACATTGTTGAAATGAACGTATTCAACAGAAATATATCGCGTTATATTCCGTCACCTAAGGGGTCCTTCCTTCGTCATATTATCGTCGTGGACAGATCTCGGCAACCTGAAGGTAGGATTTATTTAAGTAATATACATTAGACTTCAAAATTCCAGTTAGCAGCAAACCCCTTCGTTTAGCATTTGCCATATGCAACATGTTGCTATAAAACAATTTTCATTCAAAGGTAAACAACGTCTAAGAAAGTCTTTACCATCGCAATGACTTGTTTTTCCCCAACTCCATACCCATACAACAATATTAATTTACGTTTTCTAATTCGCGTATTTTTGGGTCTTGGCATTTAAATTCGCAGCTGTCCCGCAACTGTCGTAAATATATTTTCAAATTAAACAATGCAAGTTTTATGCAAATTGATAAAATACAGGTTGAATTTAACAAGTTGCAACTATTGTTGTCCACACATTTAATTCTGTATTTAGATATAAAAGCCAAGTTTTGAGGTAACTAACTGACTTTTACATAATTGACAATGTTTTCTCTCACTTTCGCAGTCATAATATAATTTTTTGCACTCTTACTGTATTCTGATAATGAAAATAATAGCCTAGCATAATAATTAAAATTGAACCATACAGATATCTATAGAAGTTCATTTTTCAAAGTGATGTTTCGTATATTGGCTCAAGACATCTTCACCGAATCACTCTTATTATATTTTATGCACGATTGTCGATGCATGATAAGGTGGTAAACATGAGACCAGTCGTGCGCTCAATAGATGTGAATTGAAAATAGATTATGCATGTTTTAAATTGGTGATTTCAAAGGAACACAAAATTTGTTATTTAAACAATCCATTTATCTTTAGCGAAAAAAATATTTAGTCGTTTGTCACTAGAATTGCTCCCAGAAATTGCTGTCTCTATCTATAAATGATTATTTAAAAAATCTAATGAAAAAGGTAGCTTATAAGTTATTTTACAGTTTTTAATTAAAGTGCTACTGAAACAAACTTTTCGACCCCTTTTTTATTGGCTTAAAAAGATATTTACGTTTTTAGAAGCAATTTGATATATGTAGGAGCATCGTAGGTTGAGTAGAAGTAGTCTTAATTTTGCCTCCAGACTTCGTAATCAGATGCGAACTTTTAAGCCAGCCATTTTGGTGTCCTGTGACGTCAGCAGATGGACGGAAGTGGCGAACAAACAGTAATCTATATAGACCTATATTGCGTTTGAGGTATTCGCAGTGATTTCTCGCGGATTTTTGAGGCCAAAAACAAATTTTTTTAAAGAAAAGCTAAATTACTATATATAACAATCTATATTCTGAGGGGATGTCAAGTAACGAGTCCGATAGTAGCGCGAATACATCAGAAAGTTCGACTAACTCTAAGAGCACATCTGATGGCGATACAAATACTTCGGATCAGCTTGCAATGTAGCATCTGATAGCTTCGCTTATGATGATGAACCACTGGCAGAACAAGGTCAAGTTGTGGATACCCCAGATGATCCGTAAGGAATACTACCATCGACGTTAGAGCAGAGAAGCGATGGCAGAATACCTTCAAACCAGTGGTAAATTAATGGATTTATTTAAATTGATTTATAAATATACCTTGTGCACATGTTTACATTATGAATATGCCTATTGTCAGTGAATATATTGGATGTAAAGACTTTAAAAGACACGAAAGGCTATATTCCAGCTGAGCAGCGTTCATAAGGACATTAGCGTATATATGTGTTTACACTTCAAGCCTCAGCCATGTTTTTCTATTGTCGATCAGTTGACAAATATAATCATCCAAAATGTGTAAGTAAAACCAAGCCAAGGCTTGAAGTGTAAATAAAGTCTGCTCTGGGTCTGCTTCTAAGAGCGTATTATTCTTAAACTCCATCACTCGTTTGGGTGTATATATATTGTCGGAGTCAGCCTCGCAGCTTTTTCACCTTTTAACCATAACTCTACATTTCTGTAACCCATACCGAGCAAGCATATTTCGGATATACTTGTTAACTAATCCAATTTCTATGACTATGACTACGAATCCTAAGAGTGAATCATTGAATCCTAAAATTGAATAATGGAATATCGAGCGATGTTAGCTTCATATCGAGCGAGCCAACCTCCATATCGAGCGAGCTGAGCTTCGAGCCGAGCTCTAAGATGTAAAGATAGGCCCGAGCCGAGCTCCAAGATGTAAGCATAGGCCCGAGCTGAGCTCTAAGATGTAAGGATAGGCCCGAGCCGAGCTCTAAGATGTAAGGATAGGCCCGAGCCAAGCTTAGTGTATACCTCCGAGCCTAGTATATATACCTCCGAACCGACTTATCTTCCTTATCTTTATCTTCCTTATCTTTATCTTCCTTATCTTTATCTTCCTTATCTTTATCTTCCTTATCTTTATCTTCCTTATCTTCCTTGTCTTTATCTTCCTTATTTTTATCTTCCTTATCTTTATCTTCCTTATCTTTATCTTCCTTATCTTCCTTATCTTTATCTTCCTTATCTTCCTTATCTTTATCTTCCTTATCTTCCTCATCTTTATCTTCCTTATCTTGCTTATCTTTATCTTCCTTATCTTCCTTATCTTGATCTTCCTTATCTTCCTCATCTTTATCTTCCTTATCTTGCTTATCTTTATCTTCCTTATCTTTATCTTCCTTATCTTCTTTATCTTTATCTTCCTAGTCTATGACTATAGTCTATGACTGTACGAAACGCGATTAAAACTTCAAGCCGAATTAGAAACGACAAAAGAAAAGTCGGAGGTTTCAAGTGGAAGCGTAACTGGCACTCAGGATAAAAAATTGCCAAAATTAACTATTGCGAAATTTGATGGGTCTTATAAGGATTGGCTCCGGTTTTGGGCTCAGTATACTGAGACTATTGACAAAACATCGATAGCTACTGTGAGTAATTTTGCATATTTAACCTATCCGTGCCTTGGCATGAATTTAGACGAGAAACTAACCTGGGAAAAACATATTGACACCATATGTTGAAAGGTTGATGCTGGAGTTGGGGCAATAAGACGCGTTAAACCTTTTGTTCCATTACCGACCCTAAAACTGTTATATGGTGCTTTTGTTCAACCCTACTTTGATTACTGCTGCCCACTCTGGGACAATGTGGAATTGGCCTAAAAGATAGACTTCAAAAATATCAAAACGGCGCCGCAAGGGTAATTTCTGGGGCAACCTACGTTGTTCGATCCGTTGATCTGCTTGAAAACCTTAACTAGAAACCCCTAGAGGCAAGACGCAATTATTTAAAATCAATCTTAATTTTTAAAATCCTAAACGGCCACACCGCACCCAACCTGAGAGAGTCGTTTCGATTAAACAATGAAATGGATATAACTTACGATCTCAGAAATAGAGAAACCGATTTAGCCCTTCCTATGCCGAAAAAAATGTGCTTCCTTTATAATGGTGCTACACTTTGGAATAGTCTTCCATATGAGGCAAAAATTGCACAATATTTAAATTGTTTTAAAACAATTATAAATCAAACAATGAATTGAAACTGGCTTGTCAATCGGGCTATTAGCGATACATATTTTCCCCTTTCTCTCTTTGACAGTTTGTATATTTCTGCATGTATTGTGTGACCACGCCCCTTATGGAAACCAGCTTTTTTAGTTGTTGAGGCCAGCGTGCCAAAATAAAGTTTATATGTATGTATGAATGTCAGGATCGAAATATAATTTATAATTCAAGAGCTAGCGAATTTAAGCGCGTATGTGTTTACTGTGGCGAACACTCCCACAATCAAGAGAGTGCACAAAAGTTCCAACACTTAACGATAGAAAGAAAATATCGGCAAAGAAGCGGTTGTGTTTCAATTGCATTCAAGGAGATCATCGGGCCGCTGATTACACTAGTAAAAGGAACTTCCAAAAATGTGATCGTAGACATCATACGTCTATTTGCAACCAAGCAACAGCAGATAAAAAGGCCATGTTAGCTGCAAGTAAAATTGGAGAAGGAACATTTCCGGTAGTAGTGATAAAGGTGGATGGCATTGAGTGTCGAGCACTCGTTGATTCAGGAGCTGGAAGATCGTATGCATTATCCAAGCTTATTGAGCGACTAAACAAAAAACTATCGAGAGCAAAGTGAAACAAGTCGACATGTTAATGCGCACAAGTACGGTGATGATGGAGACTTATCAGGCGACTGTGGGAGCAGTAATTGAAAGTTTTCAAATGGGCCAACATTTGAACAAAGTCCATAAAGGTGAACTTTTAAAAGTCGATAACCCAAATTATGACCCAAAATTTCCGCATCTAAGAGAAGTCTAAATGGATAATAAAGAAAAAAGAACAGTTACCAGTCCATGTTGTATTGGGTGCAGGAGGGTATGCTAGAATCAAAACCGATAGTCGACCTTTGATTGGACGAGAAGGAGAACCCATTGGTGAAAAACCCAATAGGTTTGGTTTATTATGTCTCCAGGACCGGAGTTTGACCATAACTACATGATTTTAACCCAGATCTCTCAGACAGATTTTGAGGATCTCTGTAGGCTGGATGAATTAGGGCTGACTGACACAGCTGAACACGACCAAGTTGAAGTTTACAGAGAGTTTAAAAAGCAATTGCAGCGATCCCCAGAGGGCTGGTATAAAACGGGCCTACTTTGGAAGGGGAATCATCCATTGAAACATTGAAAGCGACATCGGACAGTCCTTCACTAAACGATTGTCTTTTTCCGGGACCATCTTTGAGAACCAGCCAGAACAATTCTCGAGGTAACCACTGCAAGCAGTCGTCCGATACCAACCACCTTTCTTTCCATACTATTGAAAAATAAATTGGTAGCTCTTAACAAGCGCCAAGCTCCCCGTTTCAGAGAAACTGCGACAATTACGAAATGCCTTTGTGTGCATCCTCTGCAGAAAGAAAGTCCTTCAAATCATATAACAACTGGGCAATTTTCAACATACGATGAATCAATGTGCATATCCGTGCAAATATTGAAGAAGATGAGCTCACCTACATTCTGTAATTGCAAAATTGCAAAAGACATGACAACTTCAACAGTAGCGTTCAATCTTGAGAGTAATTTTTTTGCAGCAAAAAAATTTATATTTCAAGTTTTATACTGCTATATAGGTGACTGTTGATGTGACATTTTATCAATACTAACTTATGGAGCAGTCGTTTTTAATGGCGGGGGATGGCGCGGAGGATGTCTGGAGGGGCTATTAAACTTTTATGGAATACTCAGGGACGTGGCGAACGAATCACGATTGGGGGGGGTCTCATCTCATTATGACCAACTTTTCCGATTAAAATGACCAACTTTTGTTGTCTTTCTATGTACAAACTTTTGTATCAAAATTATAGGAGAAAATGAAAGAATTTATAAAAACCTGAATAGTTGTATGATCGGATATGAAAGGGACTCTCTAAGCGAGGGCCTTTTCCAGGAAATGGTTAGGGGGGACGTCAACGAAAATGGACCTGACAAACCTGGTATATTGAAGATTTGCGAATATTGCGGGGGGTCTTTCGTATTCTTGAGTCTCTGTGGCTTGATTTCGTGCATTTTCAGGGACAATTTTTTATATATCCCATCTAAACGGACCAAGCATTACAGGAGGGTTATAAATGTTACATTTGCTAACAAGAATGTTTAGCAATTTCAATTTAACTATAAAATTTATTCGTAACTGCCCCGAACAGCTTTCAATTGCCTTTATTGTCCTTGTTTTTAGTAAAGTTTTCAAATGCAAGCATTTTTTAGAAAGGATCAAAGAATGATGTTGAGGACAATGCGTGTATGCTACACTCCAGTAATTCTGCACTAGTCTATTGACCAACTGCTTACGTACGTACTCAGGAGCCCATAATATTTGAAAATTAGAACGTATTGTTTGTTATATATTTTAACTAACAACAAATGTTCTGACCAACTCTTTAATATTTAGAATTATTGTACTTGCGTCGCACGTTTTATTCTTTCAGCGCATAGTCCCAACGCATAATTTCTCAATATTTTTTTACCAACAACAAACCATTTTTTGACCAACTTTTTAATATTTAATTCATTGCAACTTTAAGTAGAGTGGCATACAATAATAATAATAATAATAATAATAGCTTTGAAGCTGCGTTCGTCTTTGCATTAACAATTCTTAGGAGTATGGGAGCTTTTAAAGTTATACTCAGTACTTTTCTATTGTTTAAAAACAGCATGGAGCCACCTTAAATAAAGTTGATATAGGATAACAACCAAACATACTTGCAGGTTCGGTGGGTCAGGGATAGGCGCACCTCGGGGGTCTCGTAGCTCCTCGTCTTACCTCTAGATCTATTCCTTCGGAAGGTTCGGGGACATGCCAAACCCCCTCGATGCGTCAATCTCGAACGCACCTCCCTGCAAGTATGTTTTTTATAAGACCTTCCAAAGAATTAACTTCTTTTCACTAATTTGCGGGATAAGCATTTATTCATTTTTTTACCAAGTGGTGAAAAATGTTACTACAAACGTTCGAAATATAAAAATAATTATACTTTATGTGCCAAATTAAAACGGAAATCTCGGGATTTTTCTCCATACTTATGTAAGGTACGTTGGCGTTTTTTGATGGAGAGTTTGAAGGACGAAGTCATTCAAGGTTGATCGTATTTCCTGATTGCAGCAAATTTAGACGGAGAAAGGAGTCTATCATGTCGCTTATTCTCTCATTGTATATGTAGTATTTAAAATCACAATAAAACATTTATTGGATATCTCTCTAATGAAATCTAATAATCTACTGGCCAAAGGATCTTACACTGCTGTCTGTTTGGTTTTGTTTAATTAGTTGCGAGGCTTATGTTCCCGACGCAAATGTTTTTTCACCAATATTGAATTGTGATCACTAGTGCCTATTAAACTGAATAGAAATGTAGTTTCTCTTTTCCTGTCTCTTATAATTACGTTCATGGCTCGAAATTCAGAGTAATATACTTAAAACTCTCAATCAAGGCCTATGCCAATGTCTGTGCGCGACTTCGTTTTCAACAGGTTGTCCCAACACTGTGTACTAACCTTAGAAAAATGAATCTACTATAATAAAATAGCCCTGTCCAGTTATAGTGTCCCCCTGGCAGAGTTGCCGCCCTCCCCCCCTATATACAGTATATAGTACAATTTTTAGTTATGGTGGTTATTTTTAGTTTCTGCAAACCATAAATATCAAATTTAAATCACCTGCAATCATACACTTAATGATTGTAAATGATTTTATACGATCTGTTCTCCAAAATACCCTAGTCCGTCACTTAAGTGTTTGTCATGGTAAATGGGAGTTGTTCTAATAATTTAACTGGAGGGGCTGTGTCATGAAGTTCGCCTTGTCAGGGCAATTAACTTTGCAACATTTTCAAGGAACCGTTGTGAATACAATCCAAAAAATAGGTACGCTATAGCGCACATGCGTCTACTGGTATTGTAAGTTTGAGGACACAGAGGTTGAATGCGGATAAAAAGCATGAAAATGAAATCCAACAATTTTATTTGAAATATTACAAAACAACATATGTTTCTTAATTAGACTGCATACATCAGTATATAATCCATTTTCATAGAGATGAAGATTGCACGTTTAGACGGATTATATTACATACTTCACGTTTTGCAATATTTTTAGTATGAAAAAATGTTTAGACTGTAAGCAATATCTCGACAATTTCGCATATTTTTGTTTCGTTATTTGGACATTTAATTAACTCACTTCGCTAAAACGCAGGTTAATTTGCGTTTGAAATTATGGCGATTGTGCATCGGTTTTAATGCTGAAGTCCAAATGCTTTTGTTTGAATGAATAATTTGTGCCAAATTTTAAGATTTTGTAACCAGAAGTATTTTAAGTATTCAGTCTTTGCTATTTATTATTATTAGTGAAAATAGCTAATTAAATATATACCCAAAGGTCGACCAACTTGACCTTGACATGACACCTGATACGCGCTATCGAATTATTGTCTATCATGATGTTCATGAATATTTTGCTGTGTCGCTAGCGATTCCTAGTATTTTGCTTATAAAATTTGTACAAAGTAAAGCTGTAATTTTGCACCGGTCTGACGCTCGTACCAATTGAGTTATCGTCACTTAAAAATATCCTTAATTTGAAACCACTTCACTTTACACAGAAGCTGGGTCAGCTCTTCTAGCCAGTAGCTTTACTAAGAGTATTTCATGTCATAATCCAGCACATCTTACAAGAGTTCTCTGCCTTACAAAACATATCTGCAGATGCCTCAAATTAAAATGACAAATAAGGGTGCACTATGGTTAACAATAGACATGTGCAGACAATGTAGTAAATCCATTTTCACAATCCCTTCCACTTGACAAGTAAACTCCTCTTACTGGAAACAGAAAAATAGCAGGGGTAAGGTTCATCCTGTGTTGAACGGGTCGAAATACTTGTCTTATCAGAACACAAAGGGCGGATGGTTTCTAATGCGTATACCATAAAATACCATATATCCAGGTGTAGCCAGTAAATAAAATTTTTGCATAATATAACCATTTGTTAATAATTCACACTTTGGACAAAATACTTGTTCTCTTGACAACAAAAATGGACTGGTGTCATCTTATTTATATATACATATGAGAAGCCATTACAAATTTAGGGTCTTAAATCTATAGCATACTCAGGGGCATACCCATTCCCAGATTGTGCAGTGCTTTGTATTTTCAAAGTTACTCTGTGGCAACCATGATTTTTGAATCTAGTTTTACCATTATATAAGAAAGCATAATATTATAATAATTGTTAAATAATTTATTAAGACTATAAAATAATGTTAAGACTATTAAATTAAATAATGTACAGACTATTTTGTAGGATTACAGTTAGCTTCATTCATAAGAGAATAGTTCTACAGTTCGTTTTCAGGTATTGACATGCTACTCTAAAGTTCAGTCATTAATGCTGAGTACTTTGTACCTTTGTATGCATTACTGCTTGATCACAACACAATTTCCTGAAGAAAGGATAAGGCCACAACCAGGCCATCTGGGTAGGAAACGTTTAAAACGTACGGTAGTACGCGGATATGACATCTATCAGAGCGTTAGGCCTGCACTGGGATCTTAACTCGCCTTAACTCGCCGCGAGATAATGCGAGTTAATGCGAGTTTAGGCGATTTAAGAAAAAACACGAGTTTTAGGTAATGCGTTTTAAGGCGTTTTAGGGCGATTTAAGGCGATTTAAGAAAAAATACATGGTAATTAAATATGCAAGTATAGTACTTTAAGCAAAATACAGTAATAACACATAATTAATAGTGCATAGTAAATGTATTTTGAAAGAGCACCACTCCCCCCCTCACCCCTCTGGTTAGACTGTCATGTAAACAAGACCCAGTTGAAACTTATTATTAATTAGCTTGTTATTTTGCCATATTACTAATTTTAAGGTTATACCACCAAATTGCTGGAATTAATACAATGAAGAACATAAACCAGTATATAATAACATGTATTTTTAAATTGAATTGCATACTAATACCTATTACTAAGTTCAGTCCTGGAACCACAATCAATTGGAAATCTAAAAAATCAGGGTTGTGGCTGGAATGTAGGAACGAGAAGATTTAGTGCATCCCATGGGGTTGCTATCCTATATTTTGAGAATTTCCAAATGCATGAATGCCTTGTCAATATCTTGGAAATTCCAAGGGTACAGAATATATTAAAACTGTGACCATGCATGTTCCAATGTGGCAATACATTGTAGTTTAATATTCAAACGAATTTACATATGTGTTAAACTTACCAAATAAGCTTGAATTTACGTTGCAAATATAGTATTTCATTTCCATGTGTTCATTTAATAAGTAAAACTCAACATTGATTGGTATTTATTTTAATTCCCCTCAATATATAAAGTGCAGTATTTATAAAAATTCACTAATGTTAAAATTTAGTTTATATAAAGTTTCCCAGACTTGAATAATAAATTTCCGCTGGATAGCCTGAGAGAAGGCTCCCTCCCCGCAGTGGCTAACATGAAGTATTTAACTGAATTCATGAAAATGCCAGGTTTTGTTATCGACCCAAGATCGTACGCTAAAAATGTTAAACCTCGGTTATTAAAACGATCATGGATCTTTATATAAGACGATATGAACCGGACAATGCTGACTATAAAAGTTGACCAGGATCATGCTGTGGTTTATCAATTTATGTAAGTTTGAACACTGTTGATATAAAATATTAAATGTTGTGCACTACAGGCACTGCAATTCAGCACTTGTATATAAGGCCGTCGGAATTATTAAAAGTGTCAGTTTACCGTCACTTAAAATTTCGAAAGTTGATAAGCCCTCTACCCTGTAATTTATAGGCCCGCACTATTTTCAATAAAGGAAAACGAAACAATTTATGAATTGTTCTGGAAGTTCATATCACAATATTGGCATATTAATTATACTTATCGAAATAGATAAAATGTTGAAAACAGACTGATTCTTGCCATCCTGACTTTTTTCTGTTTGAATATAAGGGTTCCTATGTCATATTATATACCTATAAGCTTGATAGTATGTAACTTATGCACCAGTCATGGAAAGCCTCGCACCCCCCTATCCGGGACATGTCGGGAAATAGCGGGGATTTATTTGCAGATTAGCCTATCTGTTATGCCTGGGTACTCAGGGCATTAGACAGCGTACGTTAGATATGTGTCATGATGGCCAGGGATTATGGGCTGGGAATCAGTGGGAATTCGTCTGTTCGAGATGTATTATTAAGCCTTGTTCATCGACATTTACCCTATACTCTATAGACATTGTTTTACTAAAAATAGCTTTTACAGGATAATGTATTATTTGACTTTGTGTAAATTGCAAGATACAGCTAACAGACAAAATGCAAAATATTTACCTACTTTGGCAAAGTTTTGACAAACTCTGGATTGCATGTTTGGCCTCCAATGATCAAAATTGGGGAAATTTTAGAATAGTTTGTTGAATTTTAAAAGCAATTATTATGGTAGCCTTCATTTTTGGTGCCCGGGTAGCGGGGGACTTTAGTCATGTTTAGACTAGTAAGAAGGCCATGTATAGGTTGGGGATTAGAATGATTTAGGACACAACCTTTATCTAATGTCCGCTGTTCCCTGGGTAGGGGGGTGCGTGGCTTTCCAATTACTAGTGCATTACTGTGTTTTCGGCTTTTATCAATAAGCATGTAACTTCCCTTGTTTCGGCTAAGCCCCCTCTCTCCAGCAAGCCCCCTCGGATAAGCGCCCTCCTAATCTTATCTGAAATAAACAACCAGAACCCCCCTCTCCTGGGGAAAGGGTGTTTACACTGTATATAGTATTTACTATTTTCAGCATTTTAATTTGGTTGGCGAGTTTAGGCGATTTAGTGCGAGTTTAAGCGATTTAAGAGAATTGTTGCCAATTTTTATCCGCAATTTAAGGCGAGTTAGGGCGATTTAAGGCGAGTTAAGGCGAGTTAAGATCCCAGAGCAGGCCTAACGTTGATCGCATCAGTAACAGGGTATTCAACAAACACCTGGTTCTCCCCAATAATCATTAACTGGTCTACATCCTCCAGGCACCCAATGCACATTACACAAAACTGGACCATTTTGTCCCGGACCATACTCTCCATTGTTGACGAGGGCTATGGAAAAAATATTGTGAATGTCAATGTAGATATTGGTGAAAAACACAACTACTCAACTATAAAACGATTACACATCCAACATAGAATATGAGGTCTGAGGTCAGAGCACTTGCACAACATTAAATATTCGCAGTAAATAGCACTTGCCAAACATCAAATGTCCTGCAGAAAGCAAGCTAGATTATATACTTTGTCTCAGTGGTGAAGCTGGACATTAGCAACTAGCCATGCTATGCAAATATATTTTTTAAATTATTGAAACCGTTCTTTGAGTTATTATAAGGAGAGTGGGATACTCAGCAGTTGACTGTTGTGTAAAACTACCAGAAGACTGGGAGACTGCCTGGATATTATGTAATGCTATAAGCTAGCTCTGTTGGATTAAGCAAAACATCTGGCCGCAATAGAATCTTAGGAGAATAAAAATTAGTACACTATTTTAAAATGCATTGGACATTAATCGGTTAACCTTGAATTATCTCGATCGTGCGGTGCCAGTGTGGGTAGAGTATAGCAAATACGGCGGTTGACTGTTGTGTAAAACTACCTGAAAAATACAATAAGAAGTTCGATGTTTCGAGCGAAGGCCCTGTTATGAACAGTTGACATTTTTATATATTTCAAGTTTCATATTAATTAATAATGGTAATTGAACTGAGTGGAGTGCAATTTGGTCTGAAATCAAACGCGTGATTAAAAAATCGCACGACCGCGAAGCGGGAGTGCGATTTGTAATCACAAGTTTGATTTCAGACCAAAATTGCACGACACGAAGTTCAATTTCCACTTTATTATATTCATTTTGAAATCTAAATAATTTTTTAAACCGGAAGCGGTATTTTATTAGTCTTTGTTTACAATTTACACACCCGCGATACTCCCTGAAAGGCCGTAGCATAGCAACAACATGAATTGTAATTTGACAAATTGACTCAGTATAAACAAGCAAAGTGTGATTATGTGAGTGAATTTCTAGAAATAAAGACCGAAAAAGTAAGTGTAAAGATATCGTAGACTTTACATGTAAATTGATAAACGTTTCTTGTGATTTTGTGCATTCAAACATTGACACTACAATCGATCATTCCATATTTTAATACCTTGTGCCTTTGATAGCTTTGTGTTCAGTTTTGGCTGTTGCTCAAATGAAACTTGTTTTTGTTGACATTTTGACAATGTTTCATACAAAATTTTGCTGATAATTTGGCCTGTATTATTTGTGAAAAATGATTTCATATTCTTTAATTTAAGTTTGACTCGCCTTTATGTTGATTTTTTATGAAAAAAAATGCAGTAAATGCAGTCTAGAGTATTGACAATTTATTGTGAACAGATTTGGTAATTTGCTAGAGTACATTTTTCTTTAAATTGATTGACTAGTTGAATTCTATCATTCAATCTGATTGGTTGTTGTGGTGCAGAGCTTCAATCTGATTGGTCTAATAATGATGCGATTAATACTCAAGATGATGCGATTTGGGAATTAATCGCACTATTTTTGACCAATCAGATTGCAAGAAATGCCATTGATTTCAAAATGAATATAATAAAGTTAGTTATTAAGCGATTCAGAGATTACGTAATCGTCATATGAAATGTAATTTAAGACATTTGACAGTCGAGACAGTAAAGTTAATAGCCAGTAAACACGTTGTAGAGCAGGGAAAAGAAACCGTTTTAGAGACGTTCGAGCGTGAGGAGATCCACCCTTCAGGTATTAACTTATAGCTTTATAGTTCAATGAACAGTCTTTAGTATTATTTATTTTATTAGTAAACTTTATAGTCGATTTCAGCGAACATTATTATTATATTAATCTTTGTTATTGTAAAAATATTATCGGAATGTGCTACATATAATCTTTGTAAATTTGTGATTTTTAGAATATATATCGAATAAAATTAAAAGGAAATCTCCTTGCGTGTCGCAGTTAGTCTTCCTGGCATGCGTCCTTACCAGGCAGACACGTAGCCAGAGGGGGGGCCCGGGGGCCAGGCCCCCCCTGGCGAAGGTGTCGGCCCCCCCTAGGAAACATTTAGACTAATACAAATCTCTATGTTGGTCCCCCCTAGTACTTTTTCGGGCCCCCCTTGACTGAAAATCCTGGCTACTTCACTGTTACCAGGCCCTTTGTCTGGCCTTCTACTAACTTCCAGACGGAGGGTCTTTGCTCGAAACGTCGAACTTATTGTATTTTTCAGGTAGTTTTACACAACAGTCAACCGCCATAACCTTGAATTAGTTAACCACATACTGTATCAAATCTTTGCACCGCATAAAATTTCTTTAAAAAATTCTAATTGTTATTTTTGTAAGTCCCTATTGAGGCCAGATGTTTTTCTCATCCAGGAGAGATAGCTTATGGCATTACCTGTACATAATGTCTAGGCAGTCTCCTACTCTCCCTTGATTACTCAAATTGTCTGGAGTTAGAAAGAGCATTGGCAAAGCAAGCCATGGAAACTGCTCTTACTATTCAAATAAGCATGCATTAAAATAGGCTAAAGACAATGCATTTCTGAAGGTTTCAATAATTAAAGAATCAACAATTTGCATAGCACAACCAGTTGCTATGTCTAGCTTCATCACCGAGACAGCCAGACTGCAGAGTTGGGCAGTTTTCGACGAGATCTCGGGTGCGGAAAGCTAAAATTTTGCTCAAAATCTAGGTGCGGGTGCGCAAAATTGTCTTCAGGTGTGCCTTAAGTGGCAGTCAAAGGAACAAAAGTGAGAAAAATACAATGGAAATAAGAGTTTTGAGGCAGATTAAAGTGTGAAAATTGCTACCAAGCACGTATAGGTGCGCTAAAATTTTCTAAGTCAAAAATCTCGGGTGCTGCGTTGACCAACTCTGCAGTCCGGCGAGACAGAGTATATAATCTACCTTGTTGTGAGACAACCAACTTAGTAAAATAGCCTGGTTTAGAACAGGTCGCTTTATATTGATCGAAAACTGCCTGGTATTAGACAGAGTATAAGAGCAATATAAGAGCGATTTCCTTTTAATTTTATTCGATATATATTCTAAAAACCACAAATTTACAAAGATTATATGTAGCACATTCCGATCATATTTTTACAATAACAAAGATTAATATAATAATAATGTTCGCTAACATCGACTATAAAGTTTACTAATAAAACAAATAATACCAAAGACTGTTCATTGAACTATAAAGCTACAAGTTAATACCTGAAGGGTGGATCTCCTCACGCTCGAACGTCTCTAAAACGGTTTATTTTCCCTGCTCTATAACGTGTTTACTGGCTATTAACTTTACTGTCTCGACTGTCGAATGTCTTAAATTACATTTCATATGACGATTACGTAATCTCTGAATCGCTTAATAACTAACTTAATTAATATGAAACTTGAAATATATAAAAATGTCAACTGTTCACGACATACCCTCCGGGGCGCCACTCACGAATCTGATCTTACTTGGCTTCTACGAGTATACAGCACTTCTGAACCGATCGTTTCAACTCGCCATTCTCTGTCTTCACTCGAACATTCCTCACGATCTTGTCCTTTCCTGGATATACTTCGTATCAGGTCAGATTATATGGTCGAATCGGGCCGAAGACTGCACCCAGTCTATATCTTTACATATTAATTCTATTTTGTTATGATTGTTATGACTACTTTATTTTCATTGGTTAATATTTTGTTCACGTGACAGCTTTTATAGCGTTGCTATAAAAGCTGATGTAATGTGTTTATCTGTCTACTAATTTATCCTGACGAAGGGCTTTAGCTCAAAACGTCGAGATTTTGTTTATATCTTTTAGGCACACGCGAAGAAACCCTCAATTTGTTCTATATGTCCGTGGCCGACGCTGAATTAAAGTCTACGATATCCTTCTCAAAGGATGAGACGGGTCTTACATAAGACGCGAACACACTCGTATAAATGGTCAAATTCAAATAAGTCGCGATTTATTGTGGAACAGTCTCAACCCCTGTTCTTATTTAAGTCGTGACTCTCTAGAATTTGACCATTTATACGAGTGTGTTTGCGTCTTATATAAGACGCATCTTATGTTAGTTATGTAAGTCGCGACTTTAATATTTTCTTTTTGCTCATCTTGGATTGTGCTTGTTGGTTGGCGATATTTTCCCCTGACTTATCAGAGAGAAAAGCCCCTGCAGTCTCTAATACTGTTCTGTTCGTAATAATCCCAGTGCTGAGTAATACATTCTACGTCTTTTCCCTCGAACGTAAATTTGCCAATGCACACATGCGCACCTTAAAATATATTCACGTACCAGACGAAACACGTTAATAAATAGTTCGAGGAACGGTTTAATACTACATTACTTTGATAAAATTTCTTACCATGAAATAACAGCTGTTGTTTTCTTAAATCTCGCTTCAAGAGTTTATCGCAGAATACCTTCTTCGTCTGTTTCTTCTTCCTCATAGTCACTATAAGCGACTGGCTCAAATTGATACGGCTGGACAACAGACGATTGCTCAACAATGTCCTCATGATCTGTTGACCATTCTGTCTCTGTCTGTGATTCAAAGCTTTCGGTATCGGACATTTTCAACGTTTGTAAAGCGAAATATGAAAGCTCCTGTCTTGTTATTAGTGATTCGAGATGTCACACTGCGTACGTCACAAGGCTGGAACTCTCGGTACCAGTCTTTCTTCAGGTTAAGATTCAAAATAGCTGTATTTATCGTAGTTCCAAGGCTGTTTTAAATAATTTTACGGCGCTTTTACTGACAAATTTTTTTAGCAAGTCCAGGGAGGCCATTTTTATTGAAATACCTCAAAAAATGTTTTTGACATTTTTCGTTGCATAATAATACACTTTAATAGGTTAACCATAAGTGAGGAGTTAATTTGAATTAGAATACTATACTAATACTAATCTTCTCATAGTTTGTAGACAAGCGATTGTCAAAAGACTGCAACCCTAAGTTTTCCATGATCTGAATACCTTTTACATTGTCACATTGGCCAATATCAAACACACATAACTTGCTGCAGTTCATTCAATCCTTGTATCATTTGATTTGTGTCTTCCAGTAATATATCATTGTTCTAATCTTTGAGTCCTGAGGGCAATGTGAACCATACAGAAATATACATTGTTTCGCCAGCTCCAAATATACAGTATCTGTCTCAAGAGAAATAAACATATATATCAGGACAACCTGACAGCTTTATATATATATAACACATAAAATAGAGTATATATTGAATGCCAATAGACAGGTCTCATAATTATGTCTATTTAAGCCATGCATATCCAACACTTGCATATCTTAATAAGCTTAACTTTACTAACCATCTTGAAGACCTATTTTGTAACGATTGTAAATATTTACTAAATTGTAGATGTATTAATTACTAATTAGCTAACTCTAATTATCATTTTTCTCACATGTAAATAATAGTAATATCATTCTGTTATGTTTGTAAATATTGTAATATTGTGAGGGCCGTATGTTAGATAACTATTATGGTTAATACGTTTCCCTCTTGAAATAAAGTTTTACTACTACTACTACTACACTCTCCCCTTAAGAAGTAAAATCGTCTGGCATTTAGACAGAGTAAAATAGGAATGTAGGGCCACTAGGGTGAAATGAGCAAATTGTCTTAATGGGTTAAAAAGAGACATGGACAAACAGTTCGGTTAACTCACCAACATCCAGCGGTCTGTGACGAGTACAATCATGTGGTGTTAAACATAAAACTAAGGTATGGGAAATTATGGCACATCCTTAATGGTTAACCATTGATTGGTAACGGTCAGGCATCATAAACATATAATATACAAAATTTATAACCTTTTCAATTTGTGCAAGAACATTATAGAATTCTGTAATATTAAGCAGTGGCAGACAGTAAGGGGGACTCATATAATCTAAAAATATAAGATGTATTTTAATTTGCAAACACATGTCAAAAAGTAATAAATTTTGCTCACAGACACAAAAACATTAATGACATACTATAGGGGTAAACTATTACAGGATTAAATTATAGTTACTGCTGCCGAAGGCAGCAAACTATTCTTGACATGGCAAGGTTTCTCCTCGATCCAGTCTTTTGCGCCGACCTATGTATTGTCGAGATCTGGATCTTGCCTCTGTCAGTTGTCGTAATTCTGGGCAAAAAGTCGAGCTCAAGGTTAATTTTTAAAATGGGGGGACAGGGCGAGAAAAATATTGTATTGCGCGCGCATGTTTTGTTCCATGTGCTCTGCATGCAAGTTCACAACTCTCAAGATTTTACAAGCTTTTTATGCTGGATCTGACTAGATGCAAAATATACCAACATTTTCGGATTTCCCGAAGAAACATAGGTAAGTATGGCTTTAGTTCTTTCTGCCGATATTCATCAAGGTGATGAACTGTTTAGTGTTCATTCTAGAGGAAAGCGATGTGCTTTTATGAGTTTATCGGCGCTTCTTTCAGCACGAAATATTCCATTGCCCGCGTGGTAGAAAACAACATTTAATAATGTCTTAATACAAGGAGACAAAATGTATTTAAAAGCTCTGAGTAATGGCTTATTAGTCCTAGACCCCGGTGTAGAATATTTGTCTATAGATAACTTACCAACAATAGTTAGTGTTAATTCATGTACGATGACAATTCCATCCCATTACAGATGATGTAATATATCCATTGTAAGTTTGTCGCAACCATTTTTTTCAAGTAAATATACCATAATTTATCAACCAAATTTGGTTATCTTTTTCTGCCTCAACAGGCGGATCAATGTTACTTTGTGCCACAACTTGCTCTGCCACAATGGGCAGATCAATAATATTTTGTGCCTCAACGGGCTCAAACTTGCTTTTAGTTTCTTACATGACATGTCATATGTTGGTCCGTGATCAACACAGTTAATATATCGCCGTGCATGCAAAATGCAAAAACAACCCCACCTATGACGGTGGCAAATAGTGATCTAGCTGTAGTCATAGAGCCCGTACCTGTGATCGTAGCACAAAATATCAATCTACCTGTTGTGGTATGCAGTGAGGCACAAAATATTGATCTGCCCATTGTGGCAGAAGGAAACATTGATCTACCCATTGGGCTATTCCATTTAATACCGTACCCCCCCCTATCGAGGACCCTGGAATTCTTCAGGGGTAAGGGGTAAACTTTTCCCCACCCCCACTGGATGCACCCCAGGGGTCGACCCCAGGGGGAAGCCATGCTAAATTTGACGTTTTGCACCGGGCATGTCCGGATGCACAACGTCTACATTCCATACTGGTATGTATGGCATTGTTAGTCCTCTATACTCTTGGAACATAGGCATGATATAATTTAACATCAATGATTAACTTTTGAAGCAAGCTATTTTTGTGTAAAAGGGAGAATATTCCTAGTACTACCAAATATCCACTTATCGGCAGCATGAGAGCATCATGGATTTACATTGACTGGTGCATAAACTTCTCACAATCAAAATATATCAACCAGGCATTTTAACATTTACATGTGATAGCATTAAATAGTTGGACAATGGGCCCAGTGATTTTACATTCTTGGACAGGTTTCGGACATGTGAAAATATATAAAAGTCATGCGAATCTGACCTATTAGTATCGATGAAACATTTCAATTTACAAAATACAGCAGAATTTAGATACATGACTCTGATTGACAGTAAACCAGTTAGTGATGACAAGGATGCAATCCCTTGAACTGAAATAATATATTTAGAATAGGCAATACTTTGTTTTTTCTCCATTTTCACTGCATAAGTATCAACATAATTATATTAAAATCTTATATGAAAGTGTACCTGATTTCTGAAGTGGTTAAATCTTTCAATAAAGCTATAATTATATTAGGACAAGATGGGCTCTGGTCTCTGTGTATTTAACTGCCAATCAGCCAATCTGTCATATACTGTTGGTAAATATAAACATCGAAAGGCCGAGTAAAATTGAAAATTTTGTATAGTAGCATTTCCTGAAGTAATTTTAATTTGGAATTGTATTATTTTCATCGTTTTAATTCATATATTGTCGCGGCAAATTCAAATTTTAAGCGGGGACAACATGCTTGACATCCACGAACGAAGATTGCAAATATTTCCTAACAAAATCGCTCTATCACATATAAAACATAACAATAACCTTACCTGATCGAATGTTATTCAGTAGTCGCCGAGGTATTGCTTCTGAAAATGCAGTTTATATGGAGGTGTTATGACTCTATCCCGAAAACCTTTGCGCGTGTAGTAAGAAGACTAGACACCAGTCTTCGATCCGAAACGTCCTACAACTATTATTTGTATCGTGGCCAGAAATGTGGGACATTTAAACTGCGCATACTCGACATTTAGTAAACAAAGATGGCGGAAAGGCTCTATAAGAATGTATTAGTGGCAGCATCATATTCCAATTTGAGCGAGTTTGCTCGGAACTTACTCATTTGCCGCACTTGATATGATACGATCGAAACTTCGGTAGTCTAACAAAGTTACTTTCATACCTTATTTTAACCGTCATCTGGTTACAATTCGAACGCAATTTTTATCTCCCATTGGATAGTATTACTATACATCAATGGCGCTAATTCCACAATAACAAGCAGATTACTTCAGCCATTAAAGATCCGCCACTTCTGATCAAACTTGCCGCCCTTCTCTCGTAAACAACAACACAACGAATATTCGCACAGCAATTCTCGAAATAACCGTCCATGTTAACCGGCTACAATTCAGCGTGGAAATCAAGGGAATTCAATTATTTAATTTTACCCATATACGATGATTCGCGCGACTATGAGCGTCCAAAAACATTTCGCCATGTTTGGTATCAATACGAAGCTTACAAACCAGGCTTTTGATAGTTTAGGATTAAAGGGGGTTCGCTTTAAACGTGCGCCTATTTACCCATCTGTTCGTTGTTTATTTTGATTCGCGCCATTGAGCGCCATAATTTAAATTTGTAAAGATTATGTCAGATATTCTAAAACCATTTGATTTAAATAAAGTTAAATACAGCATTTCTTTGTCTACTGAACATTGCCTAAGTTGAGCGAAGATGAAATAGTGTTGATTATTGGTATTCCGCAGGAGCATTTGAAAAGTTGGCATGATCTGAAGCGATGTGGCAAATAGTCTGAGCACTCGTATACCGAAATTTTGAACGCATTCATATCCTCTAACGGAATACAAATCAACGGGAGCCAGAGAATCACTGAGCTACTAAGGAGAAGTTGTGGGGAGATAAAAAGTAAATGCTGCAAGCTTGGAGGCCGTTATAAAGCTGAATATCGTAGCACAATTAAACGTATTTCAGTTTTCCGCAATGAGTTAGTTAAGGTGGCTGAGGTACAAGAATTGATACAGTCTGTATCAGAGGAAAATGAAAGGCTGGAAGAGAGTGGGAGGGAGTTGCGGGCTGAAATTGGAACATTAAAAGAGAGTAAAATAGCAGCTGATAAAGCATTAAGTAGTAAACAAGAAGATTATGAGGCCATCTTGAATGAAAATAAAAAACTTAGTGATTACCTGAAAAAAGTTTATTCTGTCAAATATAAAAACACAGGAAGAGAAATATCAGAGCTTGGGAAAAAGCAGCAAAACCGCAAACTTACTGAACTGAAGGCAAATGTGAAAGACAGCTTGTAGTTTACAAACACTTTCGGTCTAACACTGGAATCTGCAGTTTTTAGTGATAAATATGGGTCAAATTACTCGTTGGTATATCAAACGTCTCCGCAGAATAAAAAGTACAATGAACTTCCGCAAATGGAAAAGAAAACGATAAACGAAATCCTTTTTATTATGGATCACTTTTGTATAGGTGAGACTGCCTATCATGAAGTCACAATGACCCAAGCTGGAGAGAATTTACCATGGTCCTATCTCATCAAACAGTGCAAAGAGACACTGCATGCACTCACATGTATTGAGAGGACACCTGCTCACATGCTCTCTGCAACGAAATCCAAATACGTGTAAGTGCATCAAATGATAAATTTACCCGTTGAGCCACAATGCACCCAAATGTTCCCTAACTTGATATTGTCTCTGTATATTAATTAAACACCAGATAAGGTTACTTATCAAGGGAAGAGTCTTGCACACTAATGCACTAATCATGTTTGCTCATTTCCAAGCTAGATGGAAAAATGCAGACTGAATGGCTTGGATGTTTCAGCAAAGTATAAGATCAAGCTGAGCGGTGATGGTGCAAGAATGACACGAATTACTGGGTTTATTGTGATTTCATTCTCAATTTTGAATGATAGATGCTGTTCTAGCATCGAGAGGTTAGAACCTTGTAGCTGTTACTGAAAAAAATATTTGAAATATTCTTAGTAACAAAAATCTTTATTTTATCTTTTTTCTTCCAAAGAATCACACAGTTGCTGTAATCAAAGGAAAAGAGGATTATGACACCCTTCAATCATCATGTGCAAGGATCCTTGAGGATGTGAATAAGATTGTGGAATCTGGCACATTGAAAATAGCTGAGAATAATGTACCTGTAGAGATGTTTCTTGGTGGTGACTACAAGGTGATTTGCATTGTATTTATTATGATTCTCATTTTTTATGCACCCTCAAACGCCTTACTTTACTATTTTACTCTGTCTATCGCAATACGATTTTACTTATCAAGGGTAGAGTACGGCCGCTTAATGGTTCAATATATTGTTAAATATAAAATTGAATGGGCTTTCAGCACCGGGAACCAAGGCTCAATTCCTAGCCAATTAGGATTAATATTGTTTGTTAGGAGTGGAAGCACATCTAACTGAAGTTGATTTATAAACTGAAGTATTTTATTTACAGTTCTTTTGTTGATGTTGGGTATGAAATCAGCAACATCAGATCATGCTTGTATATGGTGCAAGATCCAAAAGTTGTGAAGGTAAAATAAAAAACTAGCATTGCCAAAGAAACCTTGAGAGTTTTTAAAATTTCCAATCCCCATCCCTTGGCTATTAGTTAATCAAAATAACCAAATGTTTTGATAAGTGCATTTTCTAGTATCACCAGTATTGATATTTGGTATCAATATTGCACATCCCTGTCATTTTGTACTGATCCACATTCCTAGATATGATATGCGAAAGCCTGAAAATTTCTACAGGGCAGATGACATAAAGAGGACACTAGATGACATCAGAGCATGCTGCCTAAAGCATCAGTTTTCTTGTGAACGCCCTCCTTTTGTTAATATTCCCTTTGACAACGTGGTGTTAGATGAGCTCCATTTGATGTTACGGATAACAGGTACTATATACTGTATAGTTCTAGGCTGTTCATTGTTTGATTAACAGCATTTCTAATATTAGAGGTCGACTTAGAAGAGGCGCACTAATAAAGGATGGTTTAACTGTAATATAGAGTATAATAATATATTTCTATTAGACAAACTGATTGGAAATTTGGTTAATGAGGCGTTACAACGAGACAAAAGAGAAAATCTGAGAAAATGTCCATCTGACCAACAACAATTACATCTAGATAACCTCGTGAAAGCAATTTGAATTTGTGGCGTGTCCTTCTCGGTTTGGGAAAAGCGAGATGCTGCTGGAAAAGGAAGCAATTCATATGATTTCACCAGTATGATGGGAACAGAGAAGAAAATCCTTCTGGGTAACCTTCCAGCAAAGTTAGATGGCATACTCAGTCCAGCAACAAGTGCTACAGTGATAATCATTTGGAAGGTAATTGGTCACTAGATCCCCAATATCTATGTCTTAGCACCATATAGTGTGTCATGTTTGAACAACTACGATGGGTCTCAGTGGGGCTTAATGATTAAGTTGGGCAAGCATAAAACACTATTTATATTACTGTAAAATATGCAATAGGTTGGTATATTAATTGTTTAACGAGGACTATTTCAATTTATATTTGACAGGATTTCAACCATATTTATAAAGACTATATCCAGAAAGAAGCTCTTTCAGAGACTGAAGTTGATGCATATTTCAGCAAGGTACAGCATTGGGATATACTACGAATCTGGCACAATGGACACAATAGTGACAAAACACAATAGTAATGTATAGTAAATAAGTCCTGAAACATTAGAATATACTAATATTGGGTCATTGCAGTAAAGATCCACACTCCCTTGCAGAGGAAATTTCTGCCGTCCAGAGTAGGAGGGGTATATTGTACTTATGATAATAGTAAAACGCATTTGGACGTCCAGGCGGATTGACTTCCAATTTCCTCCGTGGAGAAGTGTAGATGTCTTCTAGAATACCCCCACTTTGTATGCGTATAATTATACCGTACATTTCATTGTAGGTTACAGCTTGCATATCGCTGTTCCTATCTCTAGGTGAATCAGTTCTAGCAGGCTATGGCAAAGCAAATGTTACACCATATATGCATACCATGGTGTATCATGTGCCTCGCTTTATGAGAATTCATAAAGGAATACGCAACTTTTCCGGGCAAGGTAATAACTGTATTTACAACTATACATCTTTAATTGCGATGTAATAATAGCCATACTTAGTTGCCTTTTACAAATTATTGCAGGGATTGAAAAACTAAATGATGACTGCAGGCGCATTCATTTACAGAAGTCGAACAAATGGGATGCGTGTAAAGATGTAGGTAGAACACCAAGGCGATATGAGAAGAAATCGGATGATTACTGGTCGAAAGGGATATAGGAAAGTCGTAGCAAGCGCCCTCGATTGTCTAACGAAACTAGTGAAAATGAGGACACCCTCTTGACTCTTACCCCAGAGGAATTACGTTCACATCTGAAAGATCTCAGCATCAAAACAAAAGTAAAAATGTTACAAGACTGCTCGACATGTACCGTATTGCTTTACAGCAATAACTTGTATTGTAAATATTGTTAACCTAGCTACTATGTACATTATTAATATTACAGGCTCTCTTTACAAACATGATTACAATTTTTTCAATAGGAATTATTTGTCCTTTGATTAATTTCCCATTTCTTACAACAAACTTTGATGGTGCCCATGGCGAAACTGGTTTGGCCTTAATGGGAAAATCTATCGCCATCACCATGTGCATTAAGGGTATAAAACCAGTCGTTCGGTACGCCCACAAAATGCCCAAATTCATTTTGTTCGTATAATTTGTAGCCTTTATGCTCGCATTCTTTCCCTTTATTGTGGGTTATGTACCTCCACACATCTAACTCCATATGGACATAAATTGGTGCATAGGATTTTGATTTTAGGCCTGACTGCACTGTGTGCACAAAATCCCGGCAAGCTCTTTCTAGCCTAGGTTCGTCAGGTTTGTATGGGTGATCATAACTCCTAAACATAAAATATGTCCAATTTTGAGCCACAGCGGCAAATGTAAAATATAATGTTATATTGCCTATATATAATCTGCCTACCTTAAAAATGCCGGGATTAAATTTTCTGATGGCTCCCACGAGCAACTATGGAATGGCCATCCCTTCCACTTAATAAGATATTCATAATTCTGGAAAAGATAATCAAACCTAAAATCAATTTTTGTGATGCAAATATCCGTAATATCAATATAATACATACATGTTATACTACACTGGCAGTGTCTGGCACCGACCGTAACTCGAAATTATATATACAATCAAGTAAATAACTTACTTTCGATTTTTTCCTTAGCGCAATGACCCTTTCAGCATCGTAACATTTTGATTTTCTTCCTTTACTCGCCGTGTCATATAAAACCGTCGAAGAAAACAAGTGCAATTGCCTGTAGTCGATATCTTTACGGCTTCTAGTTTCGGCTATTTTGTTTTTCTATTATCATACTGATGCAAAGTACTAGGAGAAGTCGTGCGCTAAACGTGCGCTATCAAATTATCATGAAGAAAACCGCTGAGCAAGACAGGCACATGTCTCGCAGAGTCTGACATTCACCAAAATAATAACTAAATGGTTTGAAAATTTTCGCGAAACATCTATTACTGCCGTTGCTATGGTGAAAATGACGTTTCAAGATGGCAGTTTGGGTTTAAAATGCTTTAACCAGGGACGGCGGGACTGAGGGGGAGGGGGCGGTTGGGAAGGGGGAGGGGGCTCTAATAATTTATCATACATATTAGCCATACATATAAGTTAAACATGTTATAATTTTTCAAATCTATAAACAAGAAACTAAAGAAAACATTATATACGCCAAATATGATAACTATAAAAGGCTTATAAAGAAAAGTGTGCTAAAAGAAAGTGTGTTCCATTACACACCTTAGTGTGTTTTGTGACCCAACATAGTGTGTTCTTTTACACGCCAAGGTGTGTTTTCTAGCACACCAAGGTTTTAGAGTGCGGAGAAGGACATGATATACTATGGGAGAGGTGTATATTAAACCAGTTCAGATTGGGAGATGTCAGTGCTTGAAGATGATGATTCATTCATAAACTAGCTTTTGAAAATTATGTATTGCTTGGTAATACTATTCAAGACAATTACATTGGAAATGTGGAGATTGTCTGTTCAGATAATGCCTATCGCTGGCCAGAGCGCATGGAATAAAGGAATCGATGCTGACATTGCAAGGCAGTAGAGCATATTGCAACAAGTGCAATGTTTGCTTGTGTCTGACTACTAGCGCAAGAAACTGCTTCAAAGACTTTTACACTTGTTGAACAACATTATGGTAACGTAAGCTACGCTACGCTAGGGTCACAGTCAACATTATGAGACACTGGCTTCAGTACGTAGAACCTATTGAAACAAGTAAATAGTACAAGTAATATAGAATTTCACGCTAAATGTAAGTCCAAACTCAGTATCTGTTCAATCAGACATTTCGCTCAAAATATTACCCTTAACGGACATTGTTGCCATATGGCAACAAACAAAAAAATGACTTACCCCCGTTTTTTGTCCAATTTTAATATACATATATATAACTTTTATATTGCTTTTGAACACATTTTTAGAGAGGAATTAACTTTTTGAATGGTATTTACAAATTTGCCCAGTAAAGGGTTGATAGTAAATAGGATTGTAATTTGTAAACAACCAATATACATTGTTTTGGGAACCAGACAACGAGCCACGGGTGGTTCAACAGATATCGTTACCACCGTGGTGATGCCAGTGAGCTGGTGCCCTTTGGATATATTTTTTACACAATTTATTTAAAGCCTAACCAACAGAAAGAGCTTGTAGGCTAATTCATGTCTTTCTGAACTTATTGTCAACAATTCTACCTCCGTTCTTGGGTCAAACAAACGTTAATTGTATGCGCAAATTACGCTGATAAGCTTTTCCAGATTAGACGATTGCCATCCAACTAATATCGGTTAACACATCGGTTAACACCATTTAAAAATGAGATAACGAGCAACTAAAAAGCTTTGGAAACAGAACAAAGCTAAGAATAATATGTTGAGAACGTCTATAACAATGTGTTTTCTAATTTTTAAAGGGTTTAAAAGTGATTAATCCAAGTTTTGGGACGATTGACACTTTTTCTATATAAATATATCTTATATATTATAGTGATTTCTAGAGTTGAGTGTCAATCGATACAATTTCAATATAATTTTACATGCTTTGTGATTAACTAGAAGCCGTCATATATTAATACACTCTCCATACGCACTTTCGCTTAGTGACTAATGTACAAAAAATGATTATTCCGTAAATAGTGAAAGCTAAATCAATGAAAATGGTGTGTGAATCAAAGTGTCAACCGTGTGTCAACCGTGTGTCAACCAAGCACGTGTTTAAAACCCGTATATTACATACATGATTAATGTTTTAAATAAGAGTTTTACATTTAATCACAGCTTCAATCGGCTCCTCGGCATACATAATAAATGATCATTTACGCGATTCTGCTTTAAACTCCCACCACGTTTCTTGATATATGCCTTATTAGCAATTGTTTGATGGCCTATAGTTTCTATTTTGCATTGTGGAAAAGTTCCCGATGGGATTCCTAGCCATTTTAGCAATTTTTCAGACATAACACTTGTTTCCATACTTAAGAACGTAACAAAGACTCGTGTTTCGTCAGATATATTTTCCTCAAAGACCATGTTAGTATACTGTATACACAATAACAAGTGGGGTGGGGTGAGGGCGGTGTGGGGTTTGGGTTGGAGTTTGTCAATATAATAGGTATTTTGGGCAACTGTCCAACACATTTAAGGAGCGTATACTACAAAAGATCATATTACATCAAATGATCAAACCACGCTCTGACACTGTCAAAGCTAAACTTGAACAATTTGATTCAGTCTATATAAATATTTCTACCAAAATATTCGGCGATACAAAGAATAAACAAAATGCTATAAACCTAGGGCTAGGCGACTATATTACTTTTGACGGACCGCTGAAATATGCTAATTTCAGTAATACATTTATCAATAATCCTCAATAATACGCCAACATTGAAGGAGGTCTATCGACACCAACGCGCACTGCTATAAATATTTTATAATAATAAACACACGTTGAAAACTGGAACATGAATGTGAATCTATAAAATCGAATATCCATACCTTATTGCTGTTCACTTGTTTCTCCATTCAAAAACATAGGGAGGTACAGAGGCTATAATTATTTCGGAAGTGGCCATTCATATATATTTGCTACTTCGTCTCGCTGCATTCAATAGCGCGTCGAGACAAAAGTATCGAATTGGGGCATCGATTCGCTTTATCATTTGTCTAATTTATACGCGGACTAAACAGTCCTGGATAAAATAAACACAAGACTCTTATATACTGACTTAGTATAAATTGAACTTTCGCTGTTAATAATACACAAAATGCAAAATTCATTGTATTCACTGACCGATTTGCCGAACACCCCAAGCAGTGAATCAGTTAATCGGCAAATCAGAAATCTCATATATTAGGTAATGGTTGCGCAAATCGGTCAGACCTCCACGAAAATATCTCAAACTTATACATTTATTTACAAGTCTGTACTAGTCATTTCTCTGATAGAGCAAGTATACCAAGACAACATCACAACTTGAATAATTGTGCATTGAACAGGTGTCTATTAAATCTACGAGTTCGATCTCATATTATATCAGATCTTATGTAGTATATATGTTAATGCAGAATAGACCTTTTAGTTATTTCAAATTAATTCGAAATCGAATACAATTATTAATGATTTTGTTCATAAATTCAGACCTACTGTAGTCCATGAAACAAACAAATAAATTAAACATGAATTTCATCGAATTTCTTGTTTAATAACATGTTCGGTATATCGCTACATATCTTGTTAAAATCCAACAGTTAGAATTCTTTAGTCCAGTTTAATTCCCCACTCTATAAAATTTAATCCTCCATATTTTCTTCCCCACTTAACCACCCACACGAACATCGTATTTTGTCGCCGCGCAAGGACACGTGCAGACATGTCGATTTTTGGCAGACAACTCGACAAAGTTTTGATTTCCCAATCCATAGCGCAATTTCTGCCAAGTGTTGCACAATTCTGCTGTTTACCAACAGTTGCCTGCGGAGAAGGTTAAGTCTTTTACTGTGCCTCAACTGCTGCATGCTGCTCCCCTTCTACTAATATACATTCTTTATTCAGGTTCTGCAACATCCACATTTACCTCCCTCTCCAGTCCTTCATCCTCCACTTCATCTTTCCTTCCTTTTCCTTCTACTTTGTCCAAATTTCCTTAAAAAGAACTTTATTTCTAGCGGATAAAACTTCCTAACTGATCAATTCAAAGTTATTGGCTTTCCCTTCACAAACAATCTCACACCTGATCCTGACCTACTGTACTATTAACTCCTTAATAACACCTGTTTTCCATTATCCCCTCTTCTTATTATCTTCTTCCAGTTAGACAACATCAGATACTTTCATCTTTGGACCATTCTTCTTCTTGCGATGTTCACCCAAATTAAAGATCTCTCCAATTACTTCATCATATTTCAAAGTTAAATGGCCTGAATTTACTGTTTGTTCAACCTCTAACAAAACAGTACCAAGTTCACCAAACGTTAACCTTGGATTTTCTAACACCTTCTTCAAAACTTTTTGAATGCACCCATCATGCGTTCAAGGGGTGCTCTAGACATTCACTTATTACAATTAACTTTCTAAATATTCCGTCAAATCGGGATCCGTCAAGTGATTCTTAACGTACGTATTTACGCACTACTTTAAACGTTTTCGCGTTGTCTGATACAATCAATGCAGGTACCCCATCCTAGCAGTAAATCTTCACAACGCTCTTAATAATGTCGAAGTATTTAAATAACTCACCAGATCTAATGTGACAGCTCAAGTTACATAACATGACCATTTTCTCTATTTTTCACGTATAAGAGACCTACGAAATCTATTCCTGATTTAGATAATGCAGGAGCTTCACATATCTAAACGCATGCAATGAAGCCATAAGGGTTTCCCCGTAGCGCTGTCCCTTACCTCTTTGTTAAGCTGGCTATACAGCAAGTCGAGGGCATGGATTTACTCAGGTTGGGTAACGTCAGTGCGTTTGATAAACTCATGTAAGTTGAGATTGGTTTGTTTTCATCTGTGCTTCGAGGGTTTTTCTCCAGGTAATCCGGGTTTCCTCCCTCGATAAAAACTAACTCTTAGGCACTAACCACTAACCACTAATAACCCACGGAACCTTTGTCAATTGGGTTGCAAAACCTGTTAAGGCTTTCCGTCCACCTCAGAGTGGTAAACATATTAAACTAAACTAAACTAAACTAAACTAAACACTTGAAGCATTTTACAAACTCTACAATTACTAAGAATCCTTTAAATTTTTATCAGTTGATGACCTTTTGGTACCCAATACCGTGTCCTCAGTTCCGCTACATACTGTAGAAGGACTCTTTCATAACTCTAACAAACTTTTGATATATATCAACAAAGCACTCCAAGTGGTGCTGAAGTGTGTCATTCAAGACTCAAGGGGAAAGGTGAACAATTCAACCCAAATACAACACGACAAAATATGTAAACTACTGGATTGACAACGTCAGAATCAACACCTTGCACCCAGAAAAATCTTAGGCAATCCCTGTCTTGCCTGGCAATCTCAATATTGAGAAACGCCTAATTAATATCTCTAATAAGAGCCATATTTGTTTTAAATATAATACATTTCCATGATAAAGTTGGTGATAAAGGTGGGGTGCATGTACCCTAGACAGCCATTCAACGACAACGCTTTCTCACTTTCCTTTGACGAGGCGTCATAAACTATTCTTACCTTAGTCGTTTTTGCATCTTGTCGCACCACTGCCTGGTGAGACAGATAGTGTGTTCGTTCTGGGCTATATATAGTTTATTACAGGTTAACTTACCTCCTTATCAAGCTATTTATTAATTTTATTATTGTACTCATGCAAAATCTCTCGGTCAAACTTTACTATTCTTAACTGTCCCTTCATGCTGTTTCATAATTGCTCATCAAAGTTCTTAGGACGCTGGTAAATAGTATACCTACTGATGTGGAAGGAAATGCAATCATTCGCGGCATCGTGCACTTCATCTTGTGCGCCTATACCCACTGCCTTAAAATCCCACAATTTCTGTGCGAGCAATTCTAAGTCAACAACACTTTCCGAATGAAGTTCACACTCACCATACTGTTACCCACAATTGCCTTTATTGTTCCTGATAGGACGCAAATTAGATATGTTTCCACAGCTATAGGACCACCTTTCCCCACCGATATCGTTCTGGTAAAACGAATTCGTGTGAATACTCCGATCGGATTATTGCCTGTGGCTCAATTCGGAGCGTTTGGTTGTAATCTACAGGCCGCCACATTCAGCTAAACATCCAGTTTCTATGAATGCTTTCTTCACAGAATTAGCAGAGTTTTTGGAGTCTGTTGTCATTGCAACTGAGCCTCTGATCTTGGCTGGTGATTTTAACATTCACGTTAATGCATATTAGGACAGTGATGTCATGAAATTTCTGGACCTTCTTCAATCTGTGGGCTTAGTGCATCACGTTAACTTTCCTACCCATCTGTTTTTAAATACTTTGGACCTACCTATCACTCGTGAAATTGATTCCATATTGTGTCATCCACCTAGACCAAGTTGCTATCTATGTGATAATTGTCCAGTTATATTTTATTTAAATATTGCAAAGCCACAGTTTTTAAGAAGAGAGAAAGTCTCGGAAGACGAAAGCTATTGATATTTCTGAATTTATGCAAGACCTGTCCAGTTCTACACTTTACCAAAATCTCCAACTGAAATTGATACACTAGTCAGTTGTTACAACACTACACTATCTACTCTCGTTAACCACCATGCTCCTGTCAAGGCCAGGACTGTAACTATTAGACAAAAGGTACCATATCCATGGTACACCGACGAAATTTGCAAACCTAAGAGGGAACGCAGGCGTGCTGAAAGGAAATGGAGGTCTTCCAGCGCTGATTGTGATTTGCTCTGTTTAAGAAACAAAAAATCGTGTCACCTACTTATTGAAAAAGGCTAAGTCGTATTTTATCTCTGCCTTTATTGACATAAATTGTGATGAGCAACACAGGCTATTCAGGGCTTTTAAAAAACTATAAGTTGTGAAAGAAAAGTTATCGTTTCCAGGTTATGGTGATAAGTTAACGATATCGGCAAATATTTGTGCAGAATATTTCTAGCATCCGAGATGAGTTAGACAATGTGATTGCACAGAAACAGATTGTAAATGAGAGGGAGACACGTGACGTGGTGCCCTCATTTAACCCATTTAGCTACTGAATTGTTTTCGAGAAATTGACTTTGAACTACGATTGAATCAAGCAAAATACCATATATTTACGTGTTATTTGAGATAAAACGAGATATAGGGTATCAAACCCGATGTAAGGTGTCAAAAAAAAGCTTAAACATTGCTCTAGACTATGATCGAGTAATAAAATGGATTCCCTGAAGCATGATTCTTCCTCACTTTGTCCAATAAGTTCAGTCACTGCATCAACACTTTGGTTCGACAGAACACTTTCAGCATCACTTTCACTGCCAGTGTCACTTGTTTCACCAATATCTTGAGCTTTTCTTCATCCAAAAGTGAAATAACCTGCTCTAAAGTGTAGCAAGTACTCCTGGACGCCATCTTGCAAATTAATTGCGTGAAACTCAACGACAAATACACCAAAACAAGCCAAATATGCGATCGATTACGCTCAAACTTCACAATTCGAAATTGATGTTCGAAATTGACGACAATCGATCAATTTGACCAGTGTCATATTCGTGTAGGTGATACTAATGTTCAGCCTGTTTCATCCCTGTGCATCCTAGGCTCGTGGTTTGACTCTATTTTATCTGTGTCAGTATTTATAATATAGCATTTGCAACTCTCAACGCGGATTGGCTGAGAGCCTTTTTTACATAACTCGATGTAAACACGGAAAATTTCCCGCCGCTCTTTAAAGAATTATTTTAAAGTTGTACATTATATTTCTTAGTGCTATGTTATAAAAAATATATAAAACACTTTCCGTGTTTACATACAGTTATATCAACACTCGTGGAAATTGGGAAAACTCGAAATTGTGTGAAAACACTCCGCCCTCGGGGCGTCGTGTTTTCACACAATTTATCGTTTTCCCAATTTCCACTCGTGTTGATATACCTGTATGTAAACACGGAAATTGTTTTATATTTCTTAAATGTAACAAAGTCCTGTTGGACATCATTCTGTTGGCTACATAACATTAAACGTATTAGTAAGATCTTAACGAGAGATAAGCTAGAAATGGTCGTTCATGCATTTATAACCAGTAGGATTGACTACTGTAACATCCTTTTATATGGAATACCAAATGGCGAGTTAAGAAAGGTTCAAAGAGTTCAAAATGCGGTCGCTCGGCTCTTAACATCAACAAGGAAATATGATCATATTACGCCTGTATTGAGCGAACTGCACTGGCTACCAGTTAAATATCGGATACAACTTAAGATTATATTTTTAACTTTCTAGGCAATTCATGGCATGCACCAGATTATCTTTGTGGGTTAATAAATATTATGCTGCGATCGCCTTATTCTCTGCGTTCTAACTCAAGCATCGTCTTGAATTATCCTAAGGGACGGATTCTAAGTAGCTTTTGTGATCGATCGATCTTGTAGTGTGTCAGCGCCTAAACTCTGCAACTCTCTTCCTGCTAGTATAAGTGACATTTTTTCGTTAAACGTTTTTAAATTTAAATTGAAAATACATCTATTTACATTACCTTTTAATGATTAACTTCTTTACATTATCATTTTACTATAATTGTAATTAAGTATTATTTGTAATTGTATTTGTAATTTTTGTTGTATATTATATACATTTATTTTACTGCGCTCTTGATAATTATTGTGTAAAAACGCACTATAAGTGATTAAATTATTATTATTATTATTATCGTTCTGCCACCTTGGAAAAACCAAAGTAGTCTGCCCATTTAAAGGATCAAAACTTTCCCATCTCGACACACTTCTACATGCTTATTATTGCTCAGAATTTTAGTAGGCATTGAATATACCACAACGCTTCCCGGTTGCCCTCCCCTCACAAGTAAAGCTTTTATACAATACACTTATGATTTCTGTTCGTTTTGATGCAAATGAACGACAGGTACTGTCTCTGAATCAAACAAAACCCTCACAATTTCTCTGTTCGTTACCTCAATAACTGCCTGCGCTGTCCGTAAAGTTGCTCTACAATTAAATCCTACATGATTATTAGAACAAAAAATAGTTACATCATTACCCATTACGTATTGAAAACGCGTTTCAAACAATTTTGAATAATTCCAAAGTAGCAATTTCAAAGGAAATATCCATAATTTTGCGGAATTTACCTATTTTTTCCGCAAAAATTCAATTAAAAGTTTTAAAAAAAATCCCATTTTTTTGCGAAAAAGTGTTAAAATGACATTTAAAAAGATAATTGAATTTTGCGGAATAAAAAATTATCAGCTTATTTTCGTGTTAGTTTAAGATGATTTTGCGAATTACATATATTTCCTATTCAAAATCAATCAAAATTAAAGAAATTTGAAGAAAGGTAAATAAATTTTGTGAAAAATGTTATTTTTTGCAAAATATTGTATGGAACATTCACTTTCTTGCAAAAAAACTTATTTTCAACTAAAACATTTTAATTGTCTGCAAAAATAATGAAATGTGGAAAAGGAGAAATGGTATGAAAAGGGAGTCCGAAATTCGGATACCTTTTTTGCTGGAAATGAAATGATTGCCAAAAAATTGAGAAATGATAAGAAAAGGGAGTCCGAAATTCGGATACCTTGTTTGCTGGCAATGAAATCATTCTAAAAAAATGAAGAATTGATAAGAAAGGGGAGTCCGAAATTCGGACACCTTTTTGCCGGCAATGAAATAATTGTCAAGGAATAGAAAAGTGGTAGGAAAAGAGAGTCCGAAATTCGGACACCTTTTCGCTGGCAATGAAATAATTCTCAAAAAATGGAGAAACGATAAGAAAAGGGAGTCCGAAATTCGGATGCCTTGTTTGCTGGCAATGAAATAATTGTAAAAAAATGGGGAATTGATAAAAATGGGGAGTCCGAAATTCGGACACCTTTTTGCCGGCAATGAAATAATTGTCAAGAAATGGAGAAATAATAAGAAAAGGGACACCTTTTTCGCTGACGCTTAATAATAGTGAATCTTTCAGAACGTAGTGACCTATAATTGTTGTGATATATTACCACAATTTTTATTACTATTAATACACTTAAATATTTAAAACCCTTGAAATGTAGTTAACATGGTCTATATTCTCCACAATGTTCTACTTCTAGTCACTCTTACCAAGTATATGTATTATGTGTTCAACACAGAAAAATATATCATGTTCTTACTGTGAAGATGTGATCATTGCGTCTCTTGTTTGCAAACTGAATTTGATTACAACTATTTCTTCGCAGTGCATGATGGAATGCCGTATGTGTCTTTGGTAATCCAACTGGCCTGCAATAACCTTGGTGTATATTGCAACCATAACCTTGTCAGAATAATCCTGCGACAGAAAAATTAAGGATATATTATTTACACAATGTACCATATTACTATACATGTACATGATTCTAGATTCCCTTATATTTAAATAAATGAAATATTCCTGAAATGCTCTTACACAATAAAAAAGCAAAACACTTTGCACTGGGACAGCAGGGCTGCAGACTTAGCATAATAATGTATAGTTTTATCAAGCAAATTGCTTAAAATCATTCTTATAATTATCGTATAATATTTAATAGTTGAACATCCTTGGCATGAATGAAACGATACAGTATGTCTACAAACTGCGATCAGGCTTTTGTTATTGTTTACATCATACCCAAATGCACCAAGTTTGATCCTGGGAATTCCTGGTGTGATACTTTCAGTTGATGATGTCGTGATAACTTTTAGTGTGCAACTGAAATCGGCCTGACAAATCGCAGCATGTATAAAAGAATGCTTATATAAACCTGTAGCCATCGTGGGGCAAGCACAATAGAGTAACAATGCCATTACCCTTGGGACAAGTATTCCCATTGGGACGAGGTAATGTTTTTACTAATTGTGTTTGCCCCACTTGGCAAGATGGCTGCCGGTATCGTGAAACCTACTATAGAGGCACATGGCTTCATTCTATCAAGTATAATCAAGTATAGCTGCGAACGAAGATCAAATGTCAAGGTTCAATCGCACAAATTTCGTTCCAAATGTTTACTATATTCATACAACCACGAATAGATTCCCTTCAGAGTTTATACTATATACAATCACATTGTTAATATCATATTATTTTACATCATTGTTATTATCACATTGTTAAGAAACATTATGCAGGAGAAGCTAAAAGTTTGTGTTTGAAACCAACTAGCCAGACAGTGTAATCAAATATATGACGGTAGTGAATATGAATATTTACTAACCTTTATACCGTCGCTATTTTCCTTCGCAACTTGTATAATGAATTGGGACACCCCAAGTTCAGATCGTCTTCCCCATCTAAAGAGATCTGCCGCTTGCTAGCGTTTGTGGATCAGACGATCAGTAGATGCATTCGTTGCTTCGCTTGTCTGCAACACTTCCCGTCTTTGACGTCTGGGGCCTCTGGGCATAATAATACTCTAAATATCACTCGCTAAAATTGTGCCAACAGACCCAGAAACTACACGGTATGGGTAAATAATCCATTGAAGTATTATTGTCTTCTTCCAATTTGCTAGTCTTGCAATTTAAAGACATTTAAATAGAACAGAAAATAGTCTAATCCCACTAGTTCAAATATGATGCTTGCATGGGTTAAATGTATACCAAATATGGTCATTCGCTCCAAATTTTGCCTTTGCGAATTATAAACCTATGACTCACTTGAAATGTGATCCTTACAGGCCATGAATAATATGCGCGTGTCTGCTGTTTTCATTGGTCTATAGATGATCAGCGTTTCATAGCAGAATTTTGATTGGCTCGCGTGCATATGTTGTGTTCAAATCTGTGACCAACGTTTGTTTTGAATCTTTTGATGAGCGGTCTCTTTGCTTTGAGTCAGCGCGCGAAGGATAACACTTCTAAATATTGTTAATATGCCAAATACAGGGGGAAACCTTCTTTAGCTTCGGCAAGAGATCGTTTTGATCAAGGAAAATAGTGGCTTCACTTCACTGGCTTGTTGTAGCAGACAAAAATATATATTCAGAGGTCGAGTGGCCATGCCAAGGTTGTCTGACGCGCGTTGTGGTCGGGTCAAGCAAAACGTTGAAACCTGATGCAGCTAAGGTAAGCGTAATTATACAAAGTTTCTAATACTGTAAGCTAACTAATGTGACAATTCTGTGACAATTTTTCTATGACAAATATATTTGCTCGTGTGGATGAGACAGCGAATAATTGTTGTCTTTGCGCCTGGAACGTACTGCTTTGTGCCACATACGAGTCATATACACGAGCAAACATTCACGTAATATGGCAATTTTACTTGGCGACATCTGGCCACATAAAAACTGGTGCGCAATTTGTCAGCAAATGTATTTGCCACATAAAATCTGGGCAAATTCATTCTTCCATGTACGCGAGCAAATAGAAATTGTCGCAGAGCCCCATCGGCTATCGTGTGGATAGGGCTTTATGCCACTAGTCAATTGAAACCCCGACTTCCGGGAGTATGCGGGGGAATTTTAAAAGTCTAGCACTCTAGCTTCCATCTAGTCGTCTGATCAGTCATTTCTGATATAAAAACGTGCTGCTACACGGAGCTGTCAAAGAAAAAAATCGGGTTAACGTGTGTCAGTTTAGCTCTACTATAAAGTTAAATCCCCGGTATTTCATCCCGGCCTTTGTATTAGTCTTAAAACCTAAAAACCCCAGGTAGCTTGATGGCAATGTTGGTTAAAACTCTGTATTTCCACCGCAAAGTCCCGTTAAACCCCCGCATGGTCGAGGGTGGGGTTTCAATTGACTAGTGCATTATTACTATACAGTGTTGAGCTTATTTTTGTAAAACTCGCTTAAAACTGTTCATAAATAGTTTCGCATTTAGCATATACTGGACCAATTTTGATGAAACGAATATCAGAATGTTTCAAATGAAGAGCTCTATTCAACCAACTAATCTTTGAAGCCTTCCTGCTAATTTGAAATTATGAATGTGGTCCCTACCCTTGATATAGTCGAAATATATTAACCAGAATTAAGTTGTCTTGTTTTTATCCATATCATGGATTTTCAAGATGCATCAGTTGATTCTGAAACTTAAACGTACTTATTTGTTTTCAGTTGCTGGAGTTGCTGCTGCCTGCTATGAAGGAAAAGAAAAGCGGTATGTGTCTTGTCAACAACGAGGACAAGCAACAAATGGCACAAAGAGTACTAATAATAAACTAACTAGCCAGCGAATAAACACTGTATATATTTTGAACTATTGTTTAGTCTGGGGACGAATTTTCAGCACTTGATATAGACTCAATAAGTTTACAATATGCAATTTTCAGTTACTGAAGTGATTTTCAGCCATTGTTTTTTCTGTTTTAAGTTTTACTTTTCAGTGTTTATTCAAAAGATTCCACTACAGCGTGTATTTCAATAGAAGTATTTTCAAAAGGTTGAAAATGGCTTCAATGGCAGAGATCGCTTTTTTTAAGATTAATCACAGTGCACAGTCACACTGTTTAATATAGTTAAGAAATAAGTTTCTAGTATAGGCCCTTGACCTTGCGCAAGTAAAAATTTGGAGATGACATTTGTTGGACACCAGTTGAAGTTCCACAGGGTAGTAACTAATAAATGGTAGAACCGTAGATATTACACCTGCAAGTTATATGTAGCGGTTCCTGGTAATTCTGCTAATATAACTATAAGTTGCACCAATAAATATCATTGTCACCCATTGACGTGTAAAAGATTTAGTCAAAACAAAAAAACCCGCAAGGGAGTGTTAGGGGTGACGATGGGGTCAGGATCCAAAATACCCCTGCAAGATGAAGTACCTGCATATATTATGTCAATGTCACCTAGCAACAGAGCTAGCTCATGTATTTATAGTATCATTGATATAAATTCAGTATAAAATTCTGGTTAATCTAGAGGAAATTATTGTTTTGATGGCTTTGAAAAGAAAAAATCTTGAGGCAGTTCGAAATATGGAAAATGTAGGCGAAGTAAACTTATTGTTTGTGGAAATACCATTGTTATTTGATTTTGAAAATTCAGACACTGGACAGCTTGGTGGGAATTAATAATTCCAATTTTATTATAAATTTATAGCTCGAAAGTCGAAACTACCCAACTGGCACTCAACTGTGAAGAGTCGATAAGAGGTATGTTAATCACTGTAAGAAACATGTGAGAACATAGGATATTTTTTATTCTTCGTGGGGAGGAATAATGAATTAATATCGACAAAAATTGCTTGTGTGTATGTTTCCCAGCCGGTCAGGTTGGGTGCCATCTTGAATAATAATTGTAATAAGTTAATACATGTAGTAGATAATAATTTTGGGTTGAGTGCACAACAATAATTTTGTACTAAATTTCTGGCCACAATGCTTTTATTCTTCGGTGTATTGAAATGTAGCCCTATAGTGAGACAACTTTAAAATATATTTTTTACTACAATTGGAACGATTTGATCTATAAGGGATTCTGGAATTCAGACACCCATTTGATGTTACAGTCAAACTGGATGTTCTCTTGCGAGCAACATTGTAATATTGCAATTTTGATTAGGAGATTGCTTTGAGCAATTTGCAACCAGGGGGAACACATTGCAAATTGAAATTCACAATCAATTTAGTAAACAAAGCCTCTGATTGGCTACTAGCAAAAAAGAACCTCCAATCCAATTGCTCGGAACATTTGACTGTAATATTTATGTGGAAATTGAAACACTTGAGCTGTATTAGGGAGTCCGAAATTCGGGTTCCTGTTTGATGTTGAAATTTATGTGAGATTTTAAACACTCAAAACATTTTCAATTACCATATCTATTTTGCTTGCTGACCATCTCACAGTTTTTACCATATCCAATTATCCATTGTTGCCAAAATGCAATTTTCTATGAACACCTTTTTGGCAGTGCCTAGTTTTTATATAAAAAATGCTGTTTGTGCAGATTGCAATTAATTGTCTGCAAAAATAGTATTCTATTCACAATCCTCACAATCATGCTCAGTCTAATTAAGGATTGGGGATAATGGTGATCCAGCGCCTATGCCAGGCTTGAAAAGCATGGCTTAGGGGTAGCAGTAGTTTTACGACCCCCGAAAATCATGGGTGGGTGGGTGGGCCGTCTAACAAAAGTCCATCCTGCTCACTTATCCGCTGGAAAGAAACTGAGCTAGATCTGAGGAATTCTTCAATATTTATACTCCCCGTATCGCCGTAAACATGTATGCTTGCTCAGCCAAGCGTAATATGGTAATATATGTCTTAATTTTACTTCGCATATCATTATAAGGGTTGTGAATAGTATTCTATTCACAATCCTCACAATCATGCTCAGTCTAATTAAGGATTGGGGATAATGGTGATCCACGCCACCTAAACTTGTCTTTCCTCCAAACCCAGCGGGATTACCCCGCTGACATCCAATAACCTCACAAACAATATATATCTCTTTTATAAAAAACTACCCCAATCTCACCCCAAACTCCCAAACTGTATATGGGTAAAGACTCAACATGGATCAGAATGCTGTCGTTTCCGTAGCACACCAGTCGGAAAAGCATTAACAAAACGCTTAAGTTCGTTAATGTCAGTCCATGGTTCTGTTACATCCGCAGCGCGAGAAGACGCAAGGCGTGCAGATGCACCCGCAGGATTAAGCACTTTGGCAAGCTGTAGATAGTAATGGGCAGTATGACGACGAGACCAACCGACATGGTCCATAATTTCTGCCAAATCTGCTCCAGTGAGTGCTAACGTGATGGCACAACCGGCTCGAAACCCATGTAACGTTTCGCCCTCATCTGCATTCATTTCTTTCAAATATAGTTTTAGGCGCGCCTCTGCCGCGGCAGAAGTAAAGCAAGAATCTTGGATTCCACCCTGTGGAGTTGTAGGGCGAAATAGATAGCCAGTGGAAAGATCGATAGATAACTGTTGCGCAACCTCCATGTACTGTTCGATACCCCTAATAGGGCAAATGGCAATGTGCGGGTTGCGTCTGATTCCAAAAACATTCTGATCCCCTTCCCTCAAGGTCTTGCCCCAGATATGATTAAACAAAAATCCATCATCATTGGGGAAACGCAGGATCTCTGGTACCTTCACTTGAGAGAGATCTCCTGGTCTATCGCCGCTAAAAAAGGCCGTCTTAAAATAGGCTTGGTCACGAGCTGTAATAAACTTTTGCATAGGAGGAATACCGGGGCGCTCAAGTTTACGCTGCAAGTGAAGTGATAATTGAGTTAACTTATGAACAAAAAACGGAGTCGGTTGCTTTGGCGTAACTCTAGCCTGCAATTGCTCTCGCGTAACACATCTAAGATAATCTTTAACAGACTGGTCGGCTGCTGGATTGCCCAAGGCAAGTCGCTTATCCCATTCACCTGAGCGACCTTGCGCATGAAAAATTGACCGCAACTTGCCAATGTACGAATCCACTGTCTTATATGACAAACGTAGCGGACAGCTACACGGGTGTTGTCCTCGTTGACCCAAAAAACTGACAGCTATTTCGATGCACCTGCGTCTTACCATGCTGATCTTTAAAAACAAGAAAACGACACACATCGCGTGGTGTTACAGTAGCCAAAGTAAGAGTACTGCCAGGAAGAGCCACCAGAAATGATTCAAACTCAAGTTGTAATGAATCTTTCTGCTTCGCATACTTGCTAGCATGATCATATTCGAATAATTCTTGTAGACGATTATCAAGGACCTCAAGGTCAACATGAAGGCCCGACTCTACACGGGGATTAGCCCGGATCCGACGTTTATAGCCACACTGTTGACAAAAACGAAAATCGGCATCATTGGCATGGTTACAATCAGGGCATTTCACTGACGGAACAAACAATTTAGCTGTCAGAGGTAAAATCTATAAAATTGAAGAAAAAAGAAAAACCAAACAACGGGCGTTACTGCGCGCAAGAACTTTACACTTTATTACACTGCTCAAGAAAATAATATTACAGCAAATAAGGTACGATCTGATTCGATTTTAGAGTATGGTATTATACTAAAATACAATGGCAAATGCCCACAATTCGTCCCTGAGTTCGGAATGAGCGATCCATCCATGCTTCGAAGGAACGAGCAAAGCGTTACGATCCCCAGCGGAGGCTAATTTCCGAGACGAATGAGCCCGAGACTGAAGTAAAGGCCACCAGTACTTCCGAGGGTATATATCTAACACTACCATGGTGCACGGTTGCTGATGATACTCGAGAAAACGAAGTAGAGGACCAACTAACACCGATGGCGGAAATACATATGGACGCCGCATAATCAAACGGTGAGACGCAAAGTCCTGCGCAAACACATTAACTCCCGCCGATTCAGGTGTTGGATAGGGCGTGAAATGAGGCAATCGATTACCACAGGCATCCAACATGGCATTTGAATCTAGGGCCATCATGTCACAGGTATGACCCTCACCACCAAACTCTTTCTGAACCACCTCCCACAGTGAATCTGTCAGTCGACTGTCGATCGTAGACAATCTTCGTGAAGGGTTATCAGCAGGGTTTTCACTCGTTGGGACATAGATGAGATGCAGGGAAATATTCAACATTAAAGTCGTGAAAAATAACTGTTTAATGGCACGATTCAGCGAGGCACTTCTACCACCTTGGTTATTCCAAGAGTGAATAACCGCCTGGTTATCCACCAAAACATCAACCCATGCGTTAGAAAGAAGAGCACGACATGACAGCAGTACTCGTTCAATTGCCACAGCTTCTTTCGTAGCAATATCCCAAGATAATTCATCGCCAATCCAGTAATCGGACACCTCCTGGACAACAGGTGACTGGATAGAACCACCCCAACCAGTGGCTGAAGCATCAGTTGCCAGTGACACGCGAAAATGTCGCTCATCACGCCAGGGAAGCGGTGTATCCCACGTTTCTAAGAACAGCCAATGTTCAATCTCTTCTCGCAAAAGGCCGGACATACGAATCGGACGAAGCGTACGCAAACCCCACGAGATCATACCATTCATTTCCCGAGTAAACAACTTTGCTGCCGGCACAGCCAAAGAAAATGAAATGCATTTTCCCACTAGACGCTGAAGTGTCTTAACTGCAACCGTCGGAGTGTCCAAAATTTCTCGAACAAGTTGAAGAAAACGATCTTTCTTATCAGGTAACCAATGGAACACTTGCAACACCGAATCGGATGAAAATCCTAAGTAAGGCACCACCAACTGAGGAACGAGAATAGATTTCTTTAAACCCAGAAAATAGCCCAAACGTATTAAATGATATGATACGAGAAAAATCGCCGATTGAGCTGCCGCAACTCTACGCTCATCTTCTGTCGTGAAATTAGCATAAGCACCCTGATTAAGTCGAACTTGTAACTGTCCGTTATGTCTGTCATCGATATACAAAGAGCACGGCACACCAATGGAGCGAAAGTAATGCGTAGCCACAAGACCAGTGTTGTGGTAAACATAAGGGGAGCATTTCCATCCAAAAGGTAAAGTATTATACGTGAAGAGCCACCCTCCGCACTGGATGCCAAAGAAAGTAGTGCTATCATCCGTAAGCAGCAGATGGTCATATCCAGACTTATCATCAAGTACCGTCTGATAGGAGGCTTTCGACACATAACGAGGCAAATCACAAAGTTCATCAAGAGTGAAAGGCTTATCTTTCATCCATAAATTTAAATATCGAGCGTCATAACAGAGGCGTGGCTTCTTTGGTTCCACCGTGAGAGGATGAACAATGTGCGGGGACTTGACTTCTCCCACTTTCCCCAACAATGACACGGCACCAACTCTCAACCGATCTAATAATGTCTGACGAACAAACTCAACAAAAGGTTTGCAAGATTGATTATTCCGAAAACATCTCCGTGGCGGACGATCAGAATCGTAGGACTGGCCCTTATAAGAACCTTTATAGTGTTGACCAAACTCAAAAACGGGTACCTTGTCTCGTATCCAATGCAAAACGTCCGATTGAATGGCCGAAGACCGCTCTTTCGTGATGGCCTCCCAGTACCCAACATTCCGATGTAGCTCGCCTGGTCGAAATGAGTCAGGATCCCGAAAAAACAAATCCTCGACATGTCCCACCGTCATTCCGTTCGTAACATGGTCTAGAACCGGAGCTAAACGGGCATTTACTGTCATCTCCCCGCTGACCTTGGTGGGGTTGCCCAGAAAATCCACCCATTTGACTGGTGGTTGTTGTTCCGAAGCTACTTGAAGTACCATAGCATCAAATGCCTCATCACATTCCCAAGACCAAATTTTTTTCTGAAACAAAGGAGCAAATAGAAAATACTCCACTATGAAAAAACCTCCCCACCCAAAGCCAGCAGAGAAATTACAGCTTTGCCCGGAAAAACCAGGAGGGTTTGTTTAGGTACCCATGTCAAAAACTGTCATAACTCACTAGCAAAAGGTCTCGCAACTAACTAATCAATATTGCATTGAGTTTGAGGACCCACGCAAGCGAATTACCAAAAAACAAGTCAAAGACACAAACACGAATACGAGCAGATTCAGAATGTATTATCAACAAACAACATATCACACTAGATTGAAAATATCCAATCATCGCCGATCTATGTAACACTCATTAACACATGCACGCGTCATTACGCAGTAAAACTTTACTCATAATTATGTAAAAAACACACACACAAGGGCCTGTTAAGGCTTATTCTGTTCAGATTGTTTCCACTGAGCCCCAGCATTGCCCGCGGGTCGCTGAGCAGCCAAATCCCTCTTGCGCTGCATACACTGAACCTGAAAATGGCCTGGTTGTTTACAATAATAACAACGAGGACCACTCGTACGGCCACGACCAGGATAAGGAACGCTCGAAGTAAAGCCTCCCCTGTGGCCAAGTTGATCCCGCTTGAAGCTCTTTTCCACTTTGCTCACAATATCAAAAACCTTCTCATGGTCCTTATCACCAATGAGACGCAATAACAGGCTGCGAAATTGCGCTGATGAGAGATCAATCTTTGTACGAATGGTCTGATACGCCAGACGATAATAATTATCCTTTTCATGATGCTTGTCATGAGCAGTGTTACGCAAAGTTTCCATCATAGCCAACGCGTCGAACTTGCTGAAATCCGACAATGGCCTCGAAGAATAATCCAACAATCTCTGAACGAGACTTTCAACGGAGGCCGCAGTCATTGCGTCCACGGAGGACTGCAGTCGCTTCAACTCTTGCCTCATCGTCTATCCAAAACAGAAATCAAACGAACACATTTAACCACGTTGTCTAACCCGAGCCTAAGGGGGACTTAACAATCTTAATCACATTCATATGAAACATTTGCCGAGGGAATACTCCGCGAACAATCGCCCACACATCTTAACGATATTCATAGCAATTATATATGGTTATAATTAACCATTAACATCTGAGGAGCACTCACCCATAAAATTGTCGCCCCTGTAGTTTTAAATGACGAATTCTCTCCCATATAATTTCTTCTGGCAAACTCTGGCCCATATATCTCATCTAGCGAACCCTCGCCCATATAATTTATTCGGCAAACTCTGGCCCATATATCTCATCTAGCGAACCCTCGCCCATATATTTTATCTGGCGAACTCTCGCCCATACATTTCATCTAGCGAACGCTCGCCCATATATCTCATCTAGCGAACTCTCGCCCATATAATTTATCTGGCCAACTCTCGCCTATATATTTCATCGAGCAAACTCTCGCCCATATATTTCATCTAGCGAACTCTCGCCCATATATTTTATCTGGCGAACTCTCACCCATATATTTCATCTAGCGAACTCTCGCCCATATATCTCATCTAGCGAACTCTCGCCCATATATTTTATCTGGCGAACTCTCACCCATATATTTCATCTAGCGAACTCTCGCCCATATATCTCATCTAGCGAACTCTCGCCCATATATTTTATCTGGCGAACTCTCACCCATATATTTCATCTAGCGAACTCTCACCCATATATTTTATCTGGCGAACTCTCACCCATATATTTCATCTAGCGAACTCTCACCCATATATTTCATCTAGCGAACTCTCGCCCATATATTTTATCTGGCGAACTCTCACCCATATATTTCATCTAGCGAACTCTCGCCCATATATCCCATCGAGCGAACTTTCACCCATATAATTTATCTGGCAAACTCTCGCCCATATAGTTTATCTAGCGAACGCTCGCCCATGCATCTAGCGAACTCTGGCCCATATATTTTTATCTAGCGAGCGTGCCCCATATATATATCTGGCGGATCCTCGCCCATATGGGTTGTTTGGCAAATTGTCGCCCATATATGTTGTCTGGCGAAATCTCGTCCATTCTATAGCACACAATCGCCCATGTATTTTATCTTGCAATCGACCTGTGCTGGTCGAAGGACTTAATTACTGTATGACTACAAATAATATGCCGAGGGGAAAAACTTGACATGAAACGCTGTCTGACAAACACTCGCTCCTTTACAAATAACCTTTTTACCATCCAACCACAGGAATACATTACAAGTAATATTTCAGAAAAGCAAAAACATATATCAAACAAAATCAAGTATACCTCCATCTCGTCGTTCTGAATATCACGCGGTGGCGCTACTGGTGCATCAGCAGGCGGAGGCGGTTGATCAACTGCTTGGTCTTGACCAGGTTGACCATCTAGTATAACTTCGTCAACTCCAGCTAGCATCAAGGAACTGTATATCTGGCTCGGCCATGATTTTCGGGGTCGTAAAACCGCTCTAACAAAAGTCCATCCTGCTCACTTATCCGCTGGAAAGAAACTGAGCTAGATCTGAGGAATTCTTCAATATTTATACTCCCCGTATCGCCGTAAACATGTATGCTTGCTCAGCCAAGCGTAATATGGTAATATATGTCTTAATTTTACTTCGCATATCATTATAAGGGTTGTGAATAGCACATTTCTTTTGATAAAATAAACAATTTCCGTTTTTTGTTTTTTTTTTCTTTATTTTGCGGAAAAAATTTTACTTTGGAATTATTCAAAATTGTTTGCAACGCGTTTGAGGCATTACATCATTACATATTCAATAGGTAGCTACAATTTTTAATATTTTTAATTTCTTGTAAAAATAAGTTGTGAGGACCTATCTGAAAATCACGTACCACGAGTATAGTTTTCCTGATTAATAAAGATCTTTACTACGCATTACCTCAGTTTTACACTATTCTGAGTGTTTCTGCCTGACAGATTAGCAAAAAAAATTTTCCTTACAGTTCTTCGCTCAATTGCCTTTCTTTAAAAAAATAGAACATATGCTCTACATACGAATCAGCTCTTTTCTTTTGTTGATAGATTTTATTTTGTAGTCCTCATGTTTATGGATTCATTGAGTCGATGTTACCAATGCACTAGCTTTGTCTGTTCTATCGATTACTCGTTTATCTTCTATTTGTGCCTCTTTGCTTAAAGTACTTTCATTTGCTTTTGTCTTAGTTCGATTTCGTCCAATGTCCACTTCGGGTAGTCTTTCCCCCTAGTGATCGAAAGTTTTACGGAATTTTCTCGGGTATATTGGCACGAAAATGGTTGAATACGTCGCTTCGTCCATGCCGAGTGAATTTAGTCCGATGGTGTGTCTCGACAGAATGATGCAGTTTTTATTTGTAGGCCTAACATACGTTTTCTCTTGCCCAAAAAGCAGGCTTAAACTTCAGCAGTTCGCTAATTTGCGCTCTCTGAAATTTTTCGTCATTCCAAAATCTCCATTTCAGTAATTCGATCGCGTCCGATGCGTCGTTGTAATTACTAACTTTGAGTGAAAATTTCACGACTGGCGATCAAGCTCCCTTTTCCAAAGGTCCGCTGAGTTACGCAAATTTTTCGACGTCGGACAACTAATATTTGCGCTATATTGCGCTTTCATACGCGTCCCAATATTGTGGCAAATTCTCTGGCCATTCGTCCTATTTCCGAATTTGTAGCTTTGGCAATTTTACCGAGTTAGCCTAGAAAGCCTATACAGGCAGAGAAATACTTCAAGAATTAAGGGGAAATGCTTTTTTGAGTTTCGGGTTCCCGAACTTCATTTTTTGGTTGGTATCATATCTGATACCACAGGTTTTGAAAAGTCGTTTTTCGGAAATATGAAGGTAAAAAGTTGCAGCAAATACTTTCTTAAGGAAACACTTCCACTGTCTATAAATTATTCAAACATATAATTATTCGTTGTTTATGCTAGTTATCTACTCTATATACGAAATTATACCCGACCCCCCCCCCCAGTTAACCGTTCGCGGGAAGATGGAGAAGGCCAAGCTACATGAACACAACATATTATCTACAGTGTGGTGGTAAGTCACTATATAGTTTACTGGTGAAATGTTTCAAGACAGTTTCTATCCTTCTTCAAGCAAAGGTGTGCATTACACTTCACACACTTGATGTATGGGAAGGCAGAAGTTACCCTAGGGCATAATTTACACCTTTGCGAACACTGTAATAAAAAGATAGATGTTTCTCAATGTCACCAGGTGATACAAATTTACGGTTACTGCATTTGTAATTCGCCGTCGGTGTCAGTCTTGGCATTTCTGCCAATAAATTCATCTTTAGATTCATTTTTACTGGCAAATCCTTCGAACTCACTATCACTTGCATCTAACATTTCCAAGACATTCCCAACATCATAATGGCCAATAGGCCGTGGCATTGTTGGATATTGTATCAAACAAAAACCTATTGGAAAATTAAATATATTCATATTATATTCATATTCGACATGTCACATCAATTTCTAATAAGAAAAAACATGAAACTTAAGATAGTTCTTCAATCATTTCATTATTGTGTGCCCCCTCTTTGCTTAACATTGATCAATTTAAGAAAATATTTTCAAAATACTGCTTCCTAGCATAGAACTAAAAGTTTATAACAATTACGAATATACCAAATTTTATAGTAGAAATGAAAGCCTAAACCGTAAGTAAACCATATCTTGGCCAGTCACATGGTTATGACTACAAAAGCCTGTGGTATCAAATTTGATACAACATTTTCAAAATCATCACAGAAACAGTAGTTTGTCACAATTTCGTTCAAAATTACGCTCATCTAACGAACTTATGTTAGTAAAATACAGGGTGTCTCAAAAAAACTGCAAACCCTTTGAAATCAGATATTTATGAAAATTGCATAATTCAGTACTAAGTGATCCCAGGGGTGCGTAAACACAATTCATGCTTGGGGATGTCGAAATTCGTAATGTTAGGGTTAGGGTTAGTAACGTAAACACGAACACATGAGCAAAGTAAATTGTGTACATCAAACAAACAATAAGATATTTAACTCACTTTGTGTGGTTATTCTAATCCCCGGAGCATCATAAGTTGCACAGGCATTACAATGCTAATTGCATTGGATGTTATACAAATTGTAGTGTTTTCAGTTTTTTTGAGACACCCTGTATATGATACTTGTAATTTAAGCAAATTCCAAGCGATTAGTTTAGAAGCACAGCTACGAATATCTCAGGAATGTAGAATATTGCGATTAAATTAAAATTGTTTTTGCGTCCAGAATATAATAGGAGCAGCGGTCTTTAGTACTAAATATGCTTCATTACTTTATGTTAGATCCATATAAAAGGCTTGCATCATTATGTGGAATCTTGGGTTAATTTATTAATTAATTCAATTTGTAATATTTGTTCCCGCGAAATGTGAAGTGATGGATTTTTGTGTCGTGAAATGTGATTTATATCCCTAGCCGTGAGCCGTGATGGTCGATAATTTTTGTACGCGAAACGAGGATCTATTTAAGGCCTGTAAGAGGAACTGAATGGGGGTTAACTGACAACTGACATTTGCACGTATTTTTGACTGACAACTGACAAATTTCCTTAATTGACAACTGACAATGACATCTTGCAAAATACTTTGCTGACAGCTACCAATTGGCTTAAATATTAGCTGACAACTGACATTCAAAGACCCCCATTAAGACCATCGTGTAGAACAAGACTGAACGAGCAGTTAGAACGTCAAGAAGAGCAATGTTATGGATGTAACAATTTTACGGCGTATATTTTCTTGATTTTGCATTGGATAGAACAATTAAGAACGGTTAAGAACGACATTAAATACTCACTTGATAAACTATAATTTACACCTTTCAAAAGTGGTTTTCAATTTTTGTGAAAAAGCCAATTTTTACATATGAAACGTGAAATGGCTGTTTTATCTCAGGTGAAACGTGGTCAGTACCTCCCTCCCTTTACCACCATTTACCCCACCCCCTTACGCATGTTATGAATATTCTGTCCATAGAGCTGGTTCGGTTAAAAAACAATGAAAAGCTAAGGGACTGCATCTTTCAATTTTTAACATTTATTTATATTCAAAGTTCAGACTCAAAAAGTCTACAATCCAATAACATTCTAAACCGATTTCTCCCAATCTGCATATACAATGTGCTTGGTGTAATGTTGCAAATAGGGTCATGATACTTTCCATATCCAACAGTGCTAATTTTTCAAAGGTTCACTGTTCATTGTTTAAATTTTGACATAATTAAATGTAGATAAAATATGTCAGTCCCTTAAGTGGATAAATTTATTAAGCAGCCTTTCAATTAAGTAACCCTCTCCTACTTCACAACAAACTAACACATGCACACTTAAGTTATTTCTTAATGGCGAACACTTTCCCCTTGACGAGTAAAATAACAAAGTAGCTAGGGTGCTTTGTGGTTTCTTTAGTTGATTGGCCTGGAATTTCACACATTCGCCAATTACATTTCGTACTTGCCCGGTTTCGATAAAATTAGGAACCTCCAACTCTATATTAGTCCTCTTATCTGTAGAGGATAACGACCAAGGGGAGAGGTCGGCTAGCCCCCTGCCTTCATCTCTAAATTGTTAGAAAATGTTTGTACCTACGTGTTACAATGCCTGTCTCTGTAAATACATGAAGGTAAATCAATTTGAAAACTTCTCGCTTAAAAGTAATTCCAGGGCCTTTTTAATATATAAACTGGAGGAACCAAAGCTCCCCCACCCTCAGCCCCCAGCCCCCATGTAGCCCTCCCCCCAGTAGACTTTTTTGTTCCCCCCAGTGAAGGTCCATTTTGTCCAAAAAATAAGCAAAAGAGTGAAAATGACTTAGTTCAGAAGAGAGGTATGATATTCACACAACAAATTCTTGCTTTTGTACCAAAAACTCAGTCCCTTTAAATGGGATATATACAAAAAAATTCTGAAAATGCAACTCTTTCTGGCGTAGGACCCCAGGTCCCACTCTTGATTCTAAACCATAATGTACCACCTACTTGTTAAGTCACTTTTTGTTGATGTCCCTCATTAACGATTTCTTAAAAAAGGGCTTAAAAGCTATTTGTATTTTTCCGCATTACAGCTAATGACTGTTCAAAACATTTAAATGTAAATTCAGTGTAAACCCCAAACACAGGAAAAGCTTTTCATTGACAAGTTCCTTGACGAGTTCTTTGTTCGTATATGCGACAAGCACTTTTTTATATCAATTTTTTCTTGGCAAGTTGTACGAGCCCTCATATTCACGACACAACTGAATACTTCGTGTTTAGATCGAGGATGAGTGTGCAGTGAGTGGCGTACTAGTACTGAGCATTTCTTTGTTAACTTTTCATTTTCGGACGTACACACGAACAATTATGCTTGTCCTAAAGCTGGTACGACCACATTTTTAACAACGCTCTTAATTACGAGCAAATACAACTTAACCCGTAAAACTTGTCAAGATTATATGTCCGACAATTCAAGATTAATAAGCTACATATGAATATAGTTGTACTGCCATGATAAATCTACTGAGATATCTAAATATTTAAGGTTTATTAGAAGACAATTTCTTCGAATTAAAACGAAAGCTTTCTCTAAACATTGCGAATCTCTTTACAGGAGCTGGATGCCCAAATGTTTCTTGCGGTGCTTTTAGTTACTGCAGAAACATCAACGATTCCCGGTCATGTCAATGTGAATTGGGTTTCACCTCAGTGAGGAGTGGAAGATCTTGTAAAGGTACATGTAATATACAGTATACTGGGTTTGGTGGATAATCCAAGAGAGTAGATATATGCACAATTTAAGACCTAACCAGGAACGGTTGCGAAAAATGCAACACTACCTCCTCAGCAACTGGCCTCTGTAAGTTCTGTATATATATAGGTTATCGGGTGTGCGGGTTGTGATAAGGTAAACTTCAAAGATTTTTTTGCACTTCACTTGGTTGAACTAGAATACTGGGTTTGGTGGCTAATCCAAGTGAGTAGATATATACACAATTTAAGACCTAACCAGGAACGGTTGGGAAAAATGCAACAATAGGTCCACCAAACCCAATATTCTATTTCAACCAAGTAGAGTGCAAAAAAATCTTTGAAGTTTACCTTATCACAACCCGCACACCCGATAGCCTATATATATACAGAACTTATGGTTACAGCTCAGCAACTGACCTCTGTAGCTCATTTGGTTAGAGCGCTGCACCGGAATCGCAGGGCCGTGGGTTCAATTCCTGCCAGAGGACCTAGTGTTGCATTTTTCGCAACCGTTCCTGGTTAGGTCTTAAATTGTGTATATATCTACTCACTTGGATTATCCACCAAACCCAGTATTCTAATATACAGTATGTATACTTAATGATTTACCCAAAGGCACTTAAGAACGAATTTTTTTTTCCTAAGAATTAGCCCATCCTTACGCAGTTAACTTACCAGCCCTATAGAAATTAATTAATTATATAATTTGTGATGAAAGTATTTACTCTCTGTGATTGGTAACAAAGACAATTCTCAAACAAAGTTCACCAACCAAATGCCGTTTATTTTATATACAAATTACAAAAACAACTCACTCGTTGATTCGCTGCATACCATGCATGTATTTTAACGAGAAACACCGAACTTATGACTGAGGAAACAATATGTGTAAACTGTGAGACATTACTGCATGTACTATGAAGGAATTGACTTCACTGCAGTTAAGAAACTCGGTGATCATATACGGATACTTGAATTCTGAAATTTGAATCGCAAAAATTATGAGATTCTTTTGTTGAAGTAAACCAACATGACCGACGTGCAAGTAGTTGGAAGTCACGATATGAGTATGTTGAATTTCGAAACCATAACAAATATTTGGCATATTTTTAAAAGCCCGTACATTTACATGTAATAAAAATACATTTTGTGCCAAGACCATGGCGATCACGCGATATTTTTCAGGGACTGACAGTGTATGACTGATTCCGCATGGCCACGATATGTTTTGCATGATGAAAGCATATTGATTTGGTTGTATTGAAATATGACGATTTGAAATATTTGGACGACTTTGCATTCCGCTATCTTGTCACATACCCGAGTGTAGATATCCGAGCGAAATTAATACCCTCGCACGGCGCTTCGGGCCGGCTCGGGGATTAAGAAGTACGAAGGAAACCCTCAAGGACCAGAAGACAACAGTCCCGGCCCAACTGCTAGAGTCAAGCACAAAGAGTTTTAGATAGATCTGGGAAAGTTGACCCCTAACAGCCAGAAAAAAAGAAAAAAAACCACAGTTCACACAGAAAAATAACTAAATCACACTAAAATCTAAATCCTGGCGAAATCCCCCATTCGCGATTCAGGGGGAGCTTATTGCGATTGCACAACACGGCTTCATACCGCCGGACATCTTTATGGCCCGACGCGACCGGCTGGCCACATCCTATAAATTCTCTAGTGCACCAGTTGGCGGAACGAAACGCAAGCTGGCGGACAAACAACAACGCCTGGTCGACAGACGATACCCCAGCAGCGTTCTGAAACTGCTCTTAAAAGGAGGCGTGAAATAATTAATCATGTCTCCTCAGTGCAGAACACAGGACAAATATGCAATTCTGAAACAAAACCCCTGTACTCCAGAACGAACATTCTTCCCAACAATAAACCCAAGACGAAGTAATCCCTAATTAAACTTGACCCCACTCCTAACACTGGATTAGTGTTGAGTGTGCACCGGTTCAAGCCATCTTGCACTACAAAATGTAAGTCGCTCTCCCCATGCATTGCCAATTATTACAATAGCCAAATACAGGCTTTCGTGCAACACGCACAGTTGACTGTTCACTTAAAATGAACACGCAAGCCAAACAGATTGAATTTGACACAAACAGGCTATGGTCTTAACTAGTGTACTTTAAGACAACACTTAGCCTGGTTGACACTAGTGCAGGGCCTTTTTTAAGAAATCATCAGTGGGGGGCATCATCGAAAGGGGACGTAACAAGTAAGTGGTGTATTGTATGTGTACAGTATGAAGGCGAAGGGGGGTCTGGGGCTCCTCCCCCAGAAAGTTTTTGTATTCTTGAATCTCTGTGGCTTGATTTCCTGCGTTTTCAGAGACAATTTTTGATATATCCCATCTAAACGGGCCAGGTTTTGTTGTGAGAATACAATAACTTTCCCCTAAACTCAATTTTTTTGGCTTATGCTTTGGACAAAAGGGACCTTCACTGGGGGGGCAAAAATAGCTTACTGGGGAGCGAACATGGGGGCTGGGGTGACTTTTGCCCCTCCAGTACATTAGTTAAAAAAGGCCCTGCACTAGTGATTTTGTCGGCGATTTTTCTCCTCCTGATTGATGTGATCGAGCGAATAACATATCAACGTATATCTTTGTAAAACCGATCCCATAATGGTCACATACAGGGTGTCCCCAAAAAGTCCCCCTATAGATATCACTCTTTTGTTGTTAAACGTGCGTTGTTATACCTCTGGGAATTTAGAATAGCTTCTAAAACGAACAGCAACACAAAAATGTCAAATTACAAATTCGTCTTACCGTCAGTTCGAGTAAGAATGGTTCAACTGACTACAGAGCAACGAGTATTTGTCGTAAAACCATTTGTTTGTGAAATCGTTTTGTTTGCTTCGATCGTCGCGTTAAATTATTTGGACGAAGGGAAGTTGTAAATACTTCCGCCGTTCATATCCAATTCAATTAAATTCCCAAAGGTATAATAACGCACAAGAGTGAGTTCTAAAAGGGGACTTTTCTTTGGGACACCCTGTGAAAGCCCTTTGAAATTGAATAAGCATTGCTGTCAAACAACCTATCGTATTTAATTCACACATGGGTATAATTAAGAACAACGTGAACTGTGTGTTAAGAAGGGATTCAGAATCTTTTTGTCTTCCTTTGAGGCCTGTTTTACATGTCGAATTTCCGTTGAATTTAACTCGTCAAGTTTTGATATGTAATATCTTTGTAGACGGACCCTGTATAACGAAAAGCAAACACGAACTATTCCCACCCAAGACGAAATATGTAGTCCAAAAACCGGCAAACATCAAGCAAATACACAAGGGCAATTCGAGGGGTCATGCTCAAAAACCAAATCCCCCAACCCACCTAGAGCTAGTATAATAGAACCACAAACTATAACAAACAAAGCATATCCCACACCATTGGCGCTAATAAAGTCGGTATCATGGCCAGTAACTGAGTAAACAGAACCGGTTCCAAACTAAATCGAAGGTACAACAAAGCACACTAAATCAGAGAAAGATATAATCACCTCCAAATTCGGAGCCTGATGCGGTTCAGCTGGATCAACGTCGATAACTAACTCCACAAGCGGGACAGGATTATTCAACAGAGCAGCAGCATCGTCTGGTTGCACGAGAGGAGCCGGAGGTTGTACTGGTCTTTGAGCTATAGGGAGAGAGACAGATTTATTTATTCTCACACCAAATACCGTGGCGATCAACACAGAAAGGGCTGTATAAAACGCAACTCGCCTTACTATGCATTCCCTAAACTAGACACATTGGTCTTTTCCGTCATAAAAGTCTGAATTACGGAACAAACTTCGCAGCTGAAATTTTCCAATGACATTATAACTCCAAGAACTCCAAGAACTATCAGGAGCTAAGAACATTGCGGACGGTATTCTCGTCTATGGCAATACAGAGAGCATTTACGAAAGGGAAGACATCGAAGTACGAAAGTTTACATGCTAAAGTCACTAAGTTGATATCCATGCAACGCGAAAGTTACGTACTATAAATCCAAGGCTGAGGGCTGCCACAAATCAAATCCCGCCAAATGGTATAAATCGATTTACAATTTAGCGGCGGCAACCGAAGATCAACGACCTCTGTCCTCGCCTGACCATGCCGACTTAACGACAATTGCCGACAGACTACAAAAAAGTTTTATTAAGCCTTGGCTAGAAATCAACCAGATCCTCCAAGACTTCAAGCCGAGTAGAGCACCTGCTTAAGGATAGCCCCCCGCCTCTACCATCCATTGGCCAAGTCAAAACCGTCCTAAAACATCTAAATCCTAGGAAAGCCACAGGTGCGGATAATATCCCTGCATGGCAGTATGGTCTCTGAAAAGTTATGCAGAAGAATTAGCTCCAGTTGTCCACGATATCGCAGTTGCAACCATAGTTCAATGCAAATATCCCACCTCATACAAACATGCAATTATAAGTCCCATACCAAAGATCCGTCCTCCCACAAATTTAGATAGTGACTTCCGCCAAGTTTCCGTGCAGCCACAACTAGCCAAGGTCATCGAGAAGCTACAGCTTAATCTTAATAAATCCAGTCTCAAGATTAAAACAAATCAGCACGGCTTTTACGAGCGGTCTCTCAACCGTGTCCGCCCTTACCTCCATATATCAGAAATGGTTTGACTCAACCGACAACTCCGTAACCGGAAGACAAGGTGTGCACGCCCTATTAATTGATTTCCGGAAGGCGTTCGACCTGGTCGACCATAAGATCCTCCTGGACAAGCTTGCCAATATGAACGTAACAAGGAGTTTGTGGCTATGGATCATGAGTTTTCTGGAGGGAAGAACACAACAGGTAAACCTCCAAGGTGCACTATCCTTTATTGCACCGTGTCCAGCAGGCGTCCCTCAAGAATCAGCCATCTCACTGACCTTATTCAACATACATATTAACGATATGGAGGACAATGTCCCTGAACAGGCCAACATCAACTCAGATAAATATGCGGACGACTGCACAATGGATACCTCCGCAAGAACAGGGGATTTAGCTCTAGATTCAGTCCATAGTTGGGCGGTTGGAAATAAGATGGAGCTGAATGCTAAGAAGACAAAAGATATGTGGATCAGCTTCACCGGAGCACCACCCCCGCCACCCATGCGCATAGGAGATGCTGAAATAGAAAGAGTTGATAATTTTAAACTTTTGGGAACGTGGTTTCAAAAGGATTTGAAATGGAACAAACATGTCGAAGAGACCACTCGCAAAGCATCAAAAAATCTATACTGGCTAAGAGAATGCAGAAGAGCGAATCTACCAGTTGAAGTGGGTTTAACAACCTACTTAACCAAAATCAGGCCTATACTTGAATATTGTTCGCCAGTGTGGGGCGGTCTGCCACAATATCTAAGGGATGAATTGGAACGCGTGCAAACGAGGAGCCTGCGCATTATTGGCCTCTCGCATAACTACCTGACAACTCTCGAAGAGGGAAGAAATGTGGCCGCGTTGAGAAACTTTGATACTATTATGGCGACCCAAATCATATCTTACAGTATATCAACAAATTATAAATTATAATAAGCACGACTATAATCTCAGACATAGAAAAGGAAAATTAAAATACGTACCGTTTTCTGGAACCGAACGACACAGAAACAGTTTTATCCCCCGAGTGATGAGACAGGGATTGCACGGAACTTAAGTAGCTTTATGAACCTTTTATAAATTTTTACAAATTTTTCTTGATATCTAATATTTTACAAACATTGTATATATATAAATTTTTATAGTTGTTATATAATTGCATGCAAATTGTCACTGTTGTAAATGCATTGTATTTTTAAACTAAAGATGGATCATTAAAACATTATTATTATTATTATTATTATTACACGAGACGAACATGATGAAAACTTAGATAAATGTCTGAAACGCCTTTCAGACAAGGGTCTGCGTCTCAATGCTACAAAATGTATTTTCTTGAGAGACACTGTGGAATTCTTCGGTCACATTTTCTCGAAAAATGGCAGTAAGCCAGATCCAAAGCGTATTTAAACATTAAAGAATGCATGAGTACCAACAAATGTTTCAGAAGTGCAAATCCTTCTAGGAATGTAAAACTATAGTTCAAAATTCATTCCAACTATAGGAAAAGTATATACGACCCTATGCGCGATCTAACTAAGAAAAATATTAAATTTGTTTGGAATGGAATTCACCAAAATGCGTTCAACCACCTAACCGAAGTTCTTTCCTTCACACCATGTATGGCCTATTTTACAAAATATGAAGAAACTTATCTCAATGGTGACGCTAGTCCAGTAGAAATGTCAGCCATACTACCCCAAAAGTCGAATGGACTTGATGAAGAAAACACTGTTGCATATGCTAGCCGAGCTCTGACAGACGTAGAAAAGAGATACTCGCAAACACAAAAGAGCTCGGACACAATTTTGTCCTGATAACCGACCACAAGCCGCTAGAAATAATATTCAGACTTCTGGCACATACCTTTCAAAATAAGAATAAGCCAGGAATCAATAATCCAGGGGATTATTTGTTTTTGAGTTTATTGAGTTTCTCATTCATTGGTGAGCGGATTTCCCAACAGGCTATTGCCCAATTGATAGGGCATCCGAGGTACCTACGATTTTAACTTCCTTATCCGAGAAGACGCGAAAGTCTAACCATTTACTGATGTCAAGGTAAAGGTAGCACTTTCTCCTCAATTATTTTAAGACTTTTTTATATGAGGAGAGGTCCGACCAAGGATTGAACCCGGGTCTCCCAGCTTGAAAGGCAAGCGTGGTGACCACGACACCCACAAGTGCTGCGACACCCAACATCAACAAACTTCAAGCAACAGAAAATGACAGAGGATCATGATAAACATTTATAATCATATCTGTAAATGACAAACTTGCAGTAACTACAGTACCAAAGGAATAGTTTTACGTGTGTCCAGGATAGTGCTACCACAATCACTAGAACAAGGAGCTATCGACATTGCTCATGCTATTCATCTTGGCGTACCCATAACGAAAGCGGTAAAACGCGATGATTAAGAAAACAATAGAGGAATGCATCCCATGCACATCCACATGGACTTTTACGGACCGCTTCCATCGGGTGAGTATTTATATATTGGTAGTCATCGATCGATAATCTCGTTTCCCCGAAGTCGGAGTAGTAATGATCGTGATACCAAAACTCGACAAAATATTCGCTGTTCACGGCATTTCTCGCATAATCAGGACAGACAACGGACCTCCGTTTAACGGAGAAGAGTACAGACGCTATGCTGAAACGTTAGAAATAAGAACTGTATTGTCAACTCCATTATTGCCACAAGGGAACGCCGAAGCAGAACGGCTCATGCAACCATTCGTTAAGGCGCTAAAAACAAAAAAAATTGAGCAACGGCCCTGGAAATAGGAAATGAGTCGTTTCTGCTCCAGTACCGAACGTCGCCGCATTACTCAACGGGAGTCCCATGGGAGGAACTCTTATTTAACTGAACAGCACAACACGAAACAAAAACGGACATATTATAACACGAAATGTGTCATACTTCAAACGCATACCAAAACAAACAACTGCTGATATGAAAGAAGACAACGAAAGATATCCTGGCAACACGAACAATACAATCGGAAACGGCAATGACAACGCAAATCAAGCTGAGGTACCCAAAGAACCAGTAAAATGGTCAAGTAGAATGCGAAAAATCCAGACAGATTTGGACAGTGCGTATATGACCAGTATTATGACCAGTATAACTAGTTTATTGTGTTTTGCTTCTTTAAAAAAACAGGGGGTGATATAGTAAACAGATTACGTCAATTGAACATTACTATAATCAGATCGATAAATTGGGAACAATTATTTATGGACATCATAGCATGTGGACAGTAGGGTGTTATTACAATGGCTTTGAAGGGACCAGAACAAGAATGAAGGCTGTATTGATATGGTAAATAAATTGATATTGAAACAAGAGAATATTATACATGGTATTTTTTGTAAATCCTTAGAAAAGCCGTTTAACTTGAAAGATTTGTATAACCACTATACTGGATAATTCAAGATTGCTCACGTGGCACGAACGTATATCGCATTGCGAATACTAAATTATGATCGATAATGGAGAGGTAACAGATACCATTTTCCGTATGCGTTGTGGCGCTGTTGTAATTATGTGGTCAATACGAAACTGGGTGGTTTTTGTTACTCGTGTGTGTTCATCTATAAAATGTGTATTTTGATATTCATCATACAAGGACACCAGCTTAATTGTGTGCTGCGTTTTGTGTTTTTCAAGCGTCTTACCATTAAAATCTTCTAAAATTATAATAGTAAAGTTTAAAGGTAGTTTTCAAAATAACCGAGAACACAAGGCAATATAGGCATCAAACAGAGCCGTTCGGACGTGGTCTGTACATGTCTAAATTTTTATCGAAAATGTATACTTGAATCACAAATTATTTTAGAAATTAACATCAGTAAAGATTGCAGTCGTGATTCGTTCAAGTATTATAGTTATGTTATTGATTTGTGTCGTTTGTTCGTTCTGTGGGAAAGATTTTGTCACGCTTGGTTGTAACGATGTAAAAAATACATATTATTGTCTAAAGATTTTGTCACGATGCAAACAGCGAGTTTCACAAGCAGAACAAGATCACTCTGCTGAAAATACAGCAAAGCAAACGCCTAATGTCATCAAGCCGTACTGCAGTCAAGTGTTACTGTGGTAAAATATTCGGCGGTTGACTGTTGTGTAAAACTACCTGAAAAATACAATAAGAACTTCGACGTTTCGAGCGAAGGCCCTCCGTTCCCTAACTTCCAGACGAAGGACCTTCGCTCGAAACGTCGAAGTTCTTATTGTATTTTTCAGGTAGTTTTACACAACAGTCAACCGCTGAATATTTGATACACTCTACCCACACTGGCACCGCACGTTTGTGGTAAAATATGTAAAAGTGCACGAGGTCTTAAGAAGCATCAGCATAATAGGTGTGGAGTTATACATGGACTAAACAATGAATTATGTACAGACCTAGAAGAACAAGACAATCTTGAAGCGGAAAATATCAATGAAATGAATCAAACAAGTAACAACGAAGCGCCTATAGTTAACCAACAAAATATTCCCGCTTTAAAGAAAGGTATTAACTTCCTAAAAGTAATTCTGAATGGTCAACGGCAAACGAACATTTCAAATTTGTTCTTCAATCAAATCAACCAATCACAACCCAAGATTTAGATTCAAACATAAAACTATTAAACTGGTAGTTACTATCGCAAGGAAAGGGCTGCCTAAGCATGTTTTGTAGTATTAAACGTACTAAATAGTCTGTGAGCAGTAAATCATAGCATAGTGATCATAGATCATTGTACGAGAAAGAATAATCTTTAATTTATATGAAGTACTTCACACAACCGGAGGGAGTCGATCAAAGAGAAATAAATCATTCATTTGTTTTATTAAGGCCATCATATAGCCCTCTATAAATATTAAAATAGCATGACTGTCATTCAAGAAAATATGCAAAAGACAAAAGTGCTGTATGAATATCATGGTAAGGAAATTCAATTTCCCAATCAGTTATAACAAGCCCTTGAAGCTCCTTTCCATAAGTCATTAACCAAATTTGGTTTTCATTTTTGCCAATTTGTTCTTCTAACACAATGGGTAGATAAATGTTATTTTGTGCCTCAATGGGCTCCACCACAATGGGTAGATCACTATTTATATTTTAACCTACCTCCACGGGTAGATTGTTTATATTTTGAGCTACGTCTACGGGTAGATTGTTTATATTTTGAGCTACCTCCACGGGTAGATTGTTTATATTTTGAGCTACCTCCACAGGTAGATTGTTTATATTTTGAGCTGCGTCCACGGGTAGATTGTTTATATTTTGAGCTACTGTACCTCCACGGGTAGATTGTTTATATTTTGAGCTACCTCCACGGGTAGATTGTTTATAATTATTTTGAGCTACCTCTACGGGTAGATTGTTTATATTTTGAGCTACCTCCACGGGTAGATTGTTTATATTTTGAGCTACCTCCACGGGTAGATTGTTTATATTTTGAGCTACCTCTACGGGTAGATTGTTTATATTTTGAGCTACCTCCACGGGTAGATTGTTTATATTTTGAGCTACCTCCACGGGTAGATTGTTTATATTTTGAGCTACCTCCACAGGTAGATTGTTTATATTTTGAGCTACCTCCACGGGTAGATTGTTTATATTTTGACCTACCTCCACGGGAAGATTTATACCACTATTTGTCATCGTACTACATGTATTCGTACATGAATTATTAAGAGTAACAATTGTTGGTAAGTTATCCGTAGACTAAAATTCTACACCAGGGTCTAGGACTATTAAATAGGCGATTATTCAGAGCTCAAGTACATCTTGTCTCCTTGTATTAGGACGCTATTAAATGTTGTAACGACCATGTGGACAATGGTATATTTCGGGCTGTACGAAGCGCCGATAAACTCATAAAAGCACATTGCTTGCCTCTAGAATAAACGCTAAACAGTTCATCGCCTTGATGGATATTAGCAAGGAGAAATAAAGACATACTTACCTGGTTTCTTCGGGAAGTGTTTGTATATTTTGCATCAAGTCAGATCCAGAATAAAAAGCTTGCAAATTTGCGCACGCAATTCAATATTTTCTCTTACTCCCCCCCGGACTTACGACATATTAGAGACCTTTAGATTGAGGTTTACGCCGAACCGCTAACGTCTACGGGTCACGTGACCCTATCCCGACGCCACGTTTGAGGTTTTCAACGCGAGTTTTGAACGTCAAGAGGTGGATCTACACGTTTGTAATTTCCCTCAGGGTTTATTTGGATTTTTTTATATCATGTTCCACGTATCCACACTATGCGCATACACAGTACTTATCATTCTAGCAGGAAAGACGAATTTGAAGTCGAAATAGTTGATTCTTCGCATTTTATTTTGACTTGAACATGATACGCTTGGAGGAGCGAAATCCAACATGGCGGCGATCAACACTTGATTCTTCGGTAGACTTTAAGACATACAAAGCGCATTTCACCTCTCGTTTAGATCCTTCGAAGAATATCATCTGAGTCGACTTCAAATCTATGTCGAAAAATGTTCATCTAAGAACTTCAAATCTAAGTCGAAAAATGTTCGAACCGCAAACGGCAAACCGCTAACGTCAAACGGCGGTTACATGTTTGCGGTAAACCTGAATCTAAAGGACTCTATTAAATATGGACAAACGCGAGATCTAAATCTCGACATGACATAAATCGGCCCGAAAGACTGGGTCGAGTGAACTCTGGAGAAACCTTAGTATGTCAAAATTAGGAGTGCTGCCTCCGGCAGCAATAATATCATAAACGAATATTTTGCTAAAAACTTTGGTTACACTGATTCAGTGCCTGATAATTCGCTAGTAAATCAATATAAAGACTATACTGTGAAAGATTTAAAGAAAGCTCTGAAAACCCCCAAGTCTACAAATAGCCGGTTCAGACGGCGTACTTTACATGAGCCGTATCTAATACTCGAATTAAGTTCATGAAAAATACGCCGTCTGAATCAATTAAATACGACGATTTGTATTAGAGTCGACCTAAATGATTAAATACGACCATCGACGTCGTACTATTCGACAGTGGTACGACTTCGTTTCAGACGCCGTACTTTTCATGTGCCGTATCTAATGCATAATTTATGTTAACGCCTTAATCATAGATATAATATACCTAGATTGCTGACTCATACCTAGCGGAGGCGTGACCTGCATGATAAATCCAAGATGGCCGCCATTCAGGGCCAAAATACTATAAACTCTATGGGGAAATCCATATTTTTTGCATTTTGCGTCGTCCCAGTGATTCGAATCCACTTCGATCAAACTTTTTTGGCAATAACTACTTATCGTGAAGGTTTTAGACGCAAACTGGACAGCTGGGGATGAATTGATGTAAAAATATCGCTCGCCGAAATTTCAACGAAATCGTCACTTGGTCAGTTCGAGTGAATTACTCTGGTTTAGAGTATTTTATAAAGGAAATTTGTGGTTTTCAAGGCCAAAGACGTATACCTTGAAGGCTTTGGATGCAGAATGGACCGTTTGGGATGAATTATAGTAAAATATCGCTCGCCGAAGCTTGACATGAAAATGTCACTTGCTCAGCTCGAGTCATTTACTGCAGACAAGTACTTTAAATGTACTTGGTTTAATATATTTAGTCATTAAATATTTTGAGGAATATTCGGAACATTACTTAGAGGATAAAACAGTATTTAAAAGTTAAGTCCACTAGTAACTGATGCCAAATATCACCTAGAGGTGAAATTTGACACACAGACATGGTATGTGTGCAATGCAGCCTATTTGAACTCACTGTATGAAATGGCAGACAGCATTACTCATGAAAGGGAGAATTCTGAACATTATATTGATTAGGCTTTTCCCGGGGAGATCACGAGACCAGACTGGGTAATATACGGCAGATGTCGACAAGGAAACATTTATGCAGCAGGGAAAAATTCAAGTGTGACAGTGTGTAGTGTGCAAAATTGTGGCAAGTGCACTGCAAATTTGAGTGTTGTTTCTGATTTTCAGTATTGTTTTAAAACATTTAACTTAACATTTAACAATACAGTAACAGTGTGTAACCTGTTCATGTACTGAAAAATATCAAGTATGCATCGGCCAGACTTTCCATGGTGGTCATGAGATATAAACCTCTATAAAATAAAATAAATTCAGTTCATTAAACTTAACAGTTTCATGTATGCCGTTGGATGAAATTAAATCCGTACATTGTTATACTACTATTAATTATCATTTCTATAGTAAAAATATATTAATCCTTCAAGTAATTAATGGCAAATTTCCCTACGTTGTTGAACCTCAATAAAACTAACATGAAGTTTTCTTGCGTGTCCAAAACTAAATTTCTTGACATGTCATCTAGTGAGAATGAATGTCCAGATTAGCAGTATGTTAGTGTTTTCTATTTATGGTTCTTTTAACATGACATTTAGTAAGCTATATTTACCAAGGCTGCCCAGGAGGAATTGCTCGATGAGACCCAGATTTAAGTGAGCCCCAAAAATACTATAAAAGGAAATAAAAACTGGGGAAAGAAGTCAGAGGGTTGTAAGACTAGAGGTGGGGGAGGGACCATAATCTCATTTTCCATTCCCAATTTTAATTGCTATTTTTATTGCTTTTTTGTAATCCCAGTCGTCTCAGCAAGTAAAGCCTGTTACAAACATTACTTTTATCCTCTAAGTAATGTTCCGAATATTCCTCAAAATATCTAATGACTAAATGTATTAAACCAAGCACATTTAAAGTACTTGTCTGCAGTAAATGACTCCAGCTGAGCAAGTGACATTTTCATGTCAAGCTTCGGCGAGCGATATTTTAATATAATTCATCCCAAACGGTCCATTCTGCATCCAAAGCCTTCAAGGTATACGTCTTTGGCCTTGAAAACCACAAATTTCCTTTATAAAATACTCTAAACCAGAGTAATTCACTCGAACTGACCAAGTGACGATTTCGTACAAATTTCGGCGAGCGATATTTTTACATCAATTCATCCCCAGCTGTCCAGTTTGCGTCTAAAACCTTCACGATAAGTAGTTATTGCCAAAAAAGTTTGATCGAAGTGGATTTGAAACACTGGGACGACGCAAAATGCAAAAAATATGGATTTCCCCGTAGAGTTTATAGTCTTTTTGCCCTGAATGGCGGCCATCTTGGATTTAGCATGCAGGTCAAGCCTCCGCTAGGTATGAGTCAGCAATCTAGGTTTATTAATAATAATTATTATATCTATGGCCTTAATGTATGATATTACCCACAATTCACTCTTTCCCGCGATTTTTTTCCATCATGGCCGCCTCAAAACAAAAGTGTTCTGTGTGTTCCGATCCAACAAATTACCATTGCATCTCTTGTCAAGTGCCCGTGTGTAATATATGTTCAGTTTTCGAGGAGAATGAAGAAAATCCTAATTGGAAAGCGGGGAAATCAGTCTCACATTGCATAAAGTGTAATAATTCTGAACGCCTGAACACCGAAAATGGAACTGCTGATACTTTGAATTCAAATATCGAAACTACTACAAACACCAAGCAAGATTTTGTCCAGAACATAAAGAGATTAAAAAAGACTTTGCAATCGTATTCTGGCAGGTTTGTTTTATTCGTTATTTTTGTTTTTACTGTTTATGACTTTATGTAATCCAGCTATAATTTACTACTATTTATTTAGTGCTTTTATAGTGATTTAAAAAACTCATTAATAATTCATGAGGAAAAGACAAAGAAATCACTAAAAGAAATTCCACAGCATTTATTAATCAGGGGTTTCAAAGTAATTTGCATGTATTGCAACCAGTATTTCAACCGTCAAGCTCTCGGCCCTTTTCAGCCTCGTTGTCCTTGTCCGGTGAACATTCAGCTTTTCGTGATAATCCCAGTAAAGGTGCTGGTTATTGAACAAGCACTGCATGGGTGAACATGATTGTGTGGTTAAGGCATCTGCTCACATGTGTACATGAACTTATTTGGCATTGTTATTTTCAAAGTTAATACTACTGTACATTATATTGTTTACCTGTTGTTTGCTATTATGTTTAGTTCAATATTTTGCTCTTAATAGATTTCAGAGATAGTATGTCTGGTATACACTTTATAGCATTTTGCTGAACCTTCATATTGATTAATCTATACTTGATTATTATTAAGTTGTGGTGTTTTGTTAAAATAAATAATATGTTGTGTTCAAAAAGTTCTTATTTATTAACACAAGGTACTGTGGGTGTTTAGCCATCAATGCTTTTATAATAAAATGAAAGAAAAGAACATACTGTGATCTCTCATAAGGGGGGCTTATTTTTCCAGGCACCTTTGGAGGTGGGTTGCCTTAATGGAGAGGGGGGCTTATTTCAGAGGGGTGGGCTTATTTATTTTTCCATAAACTATAATACAATAATTTTGTTCAAGCAGGATACAATAATTATTATGTAAAAATCTTATCAAAACACTTGTATTTTTGTGAGGGCTATTTAAGAGAGGGGGAGGTTATTTGCGAGGTTATGATACAACTCAACTTAATATCTTCATATTATTGCAGGTTGCAATATTCTGCTGCAATAGTTTAACACAGTAGCATAAATTAGTCATCTTGTAATTGTAAGCCATAATTTTGCTTTTCCTTCCACAGATTATCAGTAACTGCAGCTCTTATACGATTTGCAGTCTTGGACGAATCTTTCACTGGTTTGTAATTTCTCATATTGAGCAACTCTCGGATTGTGTTCCTATATTTGATTTGTAAGGGGGTCAATTGTCAAATCTAGTTTGATTGAGATTGTATCTCCACGCTCAAGGCAAATGTTGTGAAGTACGATGCATGCGAGAGTAGCAATTTTGACTTCTTCAGCTGTGCTTTTACATTTACGGTGTAAGACCCGCCATCTTCCTTTCAGCTGCCCATAATCTCCTTCGGTTACCATTGGAGGTCGACTAAGGCGATAGTTGAAATTCCGTTGTTTCGGTGTGAGAACTGCATATGTGTAGGGCTTCATTAACCAACTGTGGAAAGGAAAAATTGAATCACCGTCCATTGACTTTTTTTCCGATTTCAGGAATAATATTTTCTTCTTGTATGTTCTGACATATGTTGGTCGAACTAAATATTACAGAATCGTGTGAATTACCTGGAAATCCGCAACTAGCCCAGATGAAACGATAGTGGGAATCAACAAACGCCATTAGAACGATTGAATAAAAATTTTTGAAATTGTGGTATTCTTTACATGCATTTTTACCACCAGCTGGGCACTTAATTGGAATGTGACATTCGTCAATGGCAGCCCAACAGCATGGAAACTGCCACATTTCCTCCATGTCTAACATTTTAGACTTGAACTCTTCTTCCGTACTTGGCATATATTTAGTAACAGAAGTGCTCCACAATTTGTTGATGATGGCTCGAGAAACTTCAGCGACTATTTCGCAAACTGTAGATACACCTAGCTCTGACATTTGGGTAATGGTGTAATAGTAATCTCCACGTCCTAGACGGTATTGAAAAATGCCAAGCCTGCATTCAGCTGATATTGGTTGTTCATTAATTGTACCGTGCTTGATTTCGTCCTTAATATTGTTAAGAATATGCTCAAATGTAGGTCGTGAGACCCGAAAGGTTTTTTTGAATCGCGTTTCAGAATAGCTGTGTCAAATATGATCCCACCAGCCTGTGTTTCTTGGCAATCGTCGACAAGAACGATGTACAGTACGCTTATTTTCGGACGAAGCTAACAAAATGACGACACTTGAAAGCTTAAGCAGCACTCTCCTTTTCTGTAAAACATAATTCAATGCAGTATGCATAATTCTCCTTCGCGTCCTATTGCTTTCAATTAATTTAGAAAACATAAACATCCTTGCAGCGTCCGCCATGTTTAAATGTAATGTAGAATCCGCTGACCTTAGAACAACAATAATAAATTCGACTGCATTAAATACGCCGTCTGCCAGTCTGGTGAGCAACATTTAATCATGCCAAGTATGTCGGGAAAACATTTTCGGGTTATGTCAAAAACATGCTTAACTTTCATCTTTCAACATGCAGAATGCCTTCCATACTTAACTAAAACTCTCGCGGCAGCTCATCCAAATAAATTGTTCAATATTCCCAGCTGGATTCCTATATTATCTGACCCTGAAGTTCAATTTGACCTTGAACCTCCATTGTATCAACAAGTCACAAAGATAATCAGTAGAATGAAAGAATCTGGTTCTCCGAGCCCCCTTGACCAGCTTTTAATTATATGTTTCAAACGCTGTCCTTTCCTTAGAACTTACTTAACTGGCCTTATACGTGTTGTTTGGTTATCTGGGACCATTCCCTGAGAATGGGAAAAAAAGCTTGTACGATACTCATTCAATTAAATGGCGATAGTAGTGTCCCATTAAATTTCAGACCAATCACACTGGAAAGCATACGGTTAAAAGTATTTAATTCTTGCCTACGTAACGCAATGTACTCTTTCCTAATCGCTATAATTATATTTATAGAACATAATATACAAAAAGGATTTACACCTAACCTGTCTGGTACCCTAGAACACACCGTCCAAATGGCTAACATTATCAATTAATAAAGCACGAATCAAACAACGCTTTGTTGTTATCACTTTACTTTACCTCAAGAATGCTTTTGGCGAAGTTCATAACAATCTAATCACATTTGTATTTGACTACCATGATATCTCTGATTATATACTGATTTTAAAACTTCAGTAATTGAATCTGAATTTCGTACTCCCTTCATATCAGTTGGCCGTAGCGTGCTGCAAGGTGATTGTCAATTTGGTTTCTCCTTCAAGTTTCTCATTCCCATCCACTGGTTTCAATTCGCTGATGACGCTGCCGTTATAAGTAGTCAAGAATCAGAAAATCAACATCTTCTGAACCGGTTCTTTATTTGGTGTCAATAGTCCAACACGATTGTTCGGGTTGATAAATGTAGTACCTTTGACGTCAAAAAAGCTCTTACAAAGACAATCCAATATCTACCGAACAAACTATCTCAACTAGAAATACATGCACCCATGCAGAATCCTCTCGCCTATTCGAACTCAGGAATTATACTTCCCAAAATTTATTGTAACATGAAGTATTCGGTCAATCATTGTAACCATAGCAACACACAATTTTTTTACTTTTGGTACAAAATGATAAAAGAGTAATATAAATATTTGTACTTTTAATTATAAAATTATGAATTGTCCCACTATATAAAGTAGATATGTTATTACGTACTCTTTTAGCTTTGGTTGTTGTAACTTCAACCATTTTTGATGAATAACAAAATCTTTATCCGTAAATCTTTCAAAACTGTTTATCCGTATGTTTCTCTCGACCTGAATTCGCGCATGTGTATAACGTAGAAAATCCTGAACCGTCCTTGACATCGCGGGGGACGACTTTGGATTCCACTGTGTTTTCACATACCCGGGTGTAAATATCCGAGCGGAATTAGTACCCTCGCACGGCTCGGTGATAATAACAAACTAATTCCAGTGATCAATATTGAAGGTAGTTTTTAATATTTGGGGGCATAGTTTAATTTCGACATGTCTGATAAACAACATAAGTCTGAACTAACCTCTCTCGTCGACGAACTAATGACTGTCTAAAATACTCCTTTGCAGTCGATATGTTTTATCTAAATTCTCCTGGTATTTACTGTTACTAGTCTGTCGAAAACTTGGGTCACGCAAAATATTGATTCTAAGGTGAACAACTATATTCGTAAATGGCTTGAAATACCTATATCTGGAACACTTAGCACTGTATTTCTAACCCGAAAGAAATTAATATTTGGCCTCAATATTTGTGCTCCATCTATCAAATTCATCCAATGTCAGACTGTTCTCCGTAAAGCTCTTAAAACATCTCCAAACCAAGATCTCAATGAACTCTGGAAGTCAAGTAGCACCAACAAAAATATCCAGTACGATTTTTATAACTCCACCAAACAAGTTCCTAGGGACTTTCGCTCTAGACAAAGGATAAACTTCACAATCGTTTAACCTGTCAAGGCTCGTTCTTTATTCAAAGTTCTCATTTCCCCAACTTAATAAATATGGTGTTCATCCCAATCAAATCTGCCTATATTTAATTTTACCGTACGATAAATTAATAACTCTCCTCGAATGCAGCAAAACATTGCAAGATGGGGAATATTACAAACGTCAGACTGTTCCCATTGCCTAGCCCCTGAAACACTTGTACACGTGGTAGGGGTTTGCCAGTCGTCACGTGCATGGAGGCATGACTCAATTTTAAACTTCCTTGCGACGAATCTACAGACCGTCAGCGGCTCATGTCTTTATGTGGATCTTCCAGGTTACAAAACCCATCCATCATCACCGGTGGCACCTACCGTCCAGATTTGCTTCTATCAACTTCAAGTGGATGTCTCTATATTGTTGAACTAACTGTTGGTTTCGAACCAAATCTCTAAGATAAGGTTAAACGCAAAAAAATGTTAACATTTAGAATTAATTAAGAATCAACGTAAACATTTTAATTCTGTTAAAAGCCGGTTGTAAATTACTTTTTTTCAGTGAGATTTACAATTGTATATATAATCTAAAAAAATATTTGATAAGGTTTCCATTATTATTATCTTAGTAAACAATTTAACTTTGATATTAACAAATTAAGACCGAGCTACATGGTGAAGTTGACGAGTATCTCCATAAAATAAACCTTTTCCCTATGAATCCGGTCTTGAAAATCAGGATTATTCAGAGTTACGTTTACCCAAAGCTTCGCTAGCGATTTTCCATTCACCAATTTTCAGCGACCTGGATAAAGCAAAACATCGATACTGCTAGCTTTTTCAAAGTATATCCGAAAATGCCTCCAAGTGGAAATATTACTAATTTAAATTTGCCTAAATATAAATCGTATATTAGCATCGAATTCTGTTCTGCTTCGGACATAATATATTAACAATGTCAGCTTTCGGTAAGGCGTATTTTGAAAATGTCTAAGAAAAGCGATATTCAACATTTATACGCTGTAACTTCTCCTGAAATATTATCTCGGATGAAATAATTGAGAAAGTGTCATTAGAAGGTGTAAATAAGTATGAACTGAAGAAAAAAACAAATAAGTTGTTAAATGAACAGAATGTTGAGGACACTTGGCAAAATTTATTATGCTCAAGGGCAAAGTACTTTAATCAATTGCCTAATGCAAGAGGGCCATTAGAAAATATTGTATTTCTTGCAGGAAATGGTCAGCAGATTACCTCAAAATATTACTTGTTTCTCAAGGCCGAATCTGGTGCTTGATCTGGCCAACAATTCAAACTTGAAACGATGTAATATTCGGAAGTTTTCAAGTCGTGATCTTTGAACTATTTTTCAAACCCAGTTTCGTGTATTTTGGTATTGTCTTGTCGCCTTACAACAACATCGGTATACATGGAGACGTCATTATATATTGAGCACCATACTTCACCACCTAACGAGGTTTTAGAGGCCCACATGTTTGTCAGCTTTTGCTGTTAAGTCTCATGCAGCCTCCTTAAATAAAGTTTCTAATCTAATCTAAGAGTGATGCCGGAAAATCTAGAGATTTTTGCTGATTGTCCTGATTTAGGGTTTGAAGGCTTTAAGGCCTGATATTGTTGCAATTCGTTTGACAACCAATCGGTAATAACTGGACATGTGGACCGTCCCGATAGGCTAGTTTTAAATAATACCAAAGACAAAATATGCGTAATTGAGTTGACCATAGGTTTTGAGACAAATGTAACAAAAAATTGTAGGGGAAAAGCAAAATGCTATAAAGACTTTTGTAGCTCCTTGAAACAACGATTCAATAAAGTAGAATATCTTAATATGTCTATGGGTGGAATTGGAATAATCGGTAAAGAATGTAGGGACTTTTATGGGTTTTTAGAGAAGGATATGGAATTAGAGATATCGCAAAAGAACTATGTGATAAGGAAAGTAATCAGCTGCTGCGTAAGGACAACTTATTGCCTATTTGGTATAAGGGACAAGCAGTGGAACACACCAGAACTTTTACGTTGGTAAATTGTAATTTTTAGATGTAATTAACATTGTAACATATCTTTCTAGAAGTATTTCTCCTTGATTAACTTGTACCATAAAGCAACCAGGATGCCTATGTAAAAAAATAGTGAGTGCAGGTTGCTCATATTTTTTGTATATATGTATATATTTTAGCAAATAAAACTGAGTTTTCATTATTATTGTTGTTATTGAGATTATTATTATTATTATTATTATTATTAATGTTATTATTATTAGTACTATTATTATTATTATTACTCCAACATGGCGGCAGGTCATGCTTTTAGAGAGCTCTTGATTTTTTATTGTGTTTTATAAACGAAAATACGACTTTGAATTATTCTATTGCTGAAATTCTTACATCTAACTAAGTTCGGGGTGTTAATCAAACAAATTCTAATAAATGAACCTACAAGGAGAATAGTTTAGACGATTTTCTGAAGCTTTATGTCAGTGACAGCAAGTCATAATGGCTAATCGAAGGCAATATAAACACAGACGTAAATGGACAGATCAAATGAACGAGGACCTTTTAAGTTGCAAACGCGAGGCTGTGGCAATGACACAGATGGAACAACCACCGCTCGATGGAAATGGGAAGAAAAAAGGCTACATTAAACTCATGAAGGAGCTATGGGATGCGAAAGGATATAATGATTTTGGCTTCTCAAACCAGAATTTACGTGATCAAGCTGCAATGCTAGAGAAATCGTTGAGGCAACAGAGCTCGGAAAACGTATCAAGAGATTCTATTGCTATAAACCCAAGCAATTTACCAGAGCTGAATAAGGACAATCTAATACGGGAAAGTTCAAACGGACTTGATATGTTGTATGCAGATAATGAACTACAATATTCAAACCAAACGAATGAATCGCAATATGAAAACCAGCAAGCAACAACTAGCCACGATTTGCATAATAGTGAATTTGAAAATTCCAGGAGCACCAGATCAGAACGAAGACAATGCAATTATCTCGGGCTGTCTTCCGGAGTATAACAGTGTAAATAAACCACCTATGATAAATTGGGGGAAGCGAAGCGACGGACGAACAATAGTTATATCGACTTCAGATATTACAGATGCGTATGATGAAATTACAACATGGAAAAAGAATGTTTTTCTGGTGCCGTACGGGAAAATAGGAAGGGATTTTATTGATCAAATAACGATGCATATTAATGACTGGAATAGCGGCTCGGAAAATCAACATGTTTCCCTAAAATCTGTTTTTGTACTCCTCGCCGTTGGGCTTCAAAAGCCACACCCAAAGTCCAAGGCAAAAGACCATCAAGACGTCCTGTCAAAGCGACTTGCACTTTGGAAGGACGGTGAGATCAGTAAGCTAATACGCGATGGACGAGTCATACAAAGTCGAATTGCAAAATTTAAAGGATCAAATCAGCCAGATAGAGCTAAAGTCTTTGCTAAGCTTGTGCTAGAAGGCCAAATCAACTCAGCCCTTCGTTTCCTGAGTGAAACCTCAAATTGCGGCGTGTTAACATTAACTGACGACGTAATGACGCAACTAAAGCAGAAGCATCCTGAGCCACAACCAGCAAAACTGGGGTCGGTTCTATTTGGCCCACTCGAAGACGAGATACCCGAATCAGTCTACTTAGAGATAAATGGTGAGATGGTTAGACAAGCCGCTTTGAGAACAAAGGGATCCGGAGGCCCGTCTGGTGTCGATGCTATAGGCTTTAGAAGAATATTGGCTTGCAAGTCCTTTAAGGAATCATCTACAAGGCTGTGCGAGGCTATAGCCTTAATGACCAGGATTTTGTGCACACAACATATTGATCCTACTACTATAGAAGCCTTGATTGCTAGCCGTTTAATTCCACTTGACAAAGGTGAAGGTGCAGTAAGACCTATTGGAGTAGGGGAGGTAATAAGGAGAATAAGTGCAAAATGTGTCATGAACTCTGCTAAGAAAGATGTTGTGAAAGCAAGTGGATCACTACAATTGTGTGCTGGGCAAAAGTCTGGAGGTGAGGCTGCAATACATGCAATGAACACCCTATTTGAAGCCGATGACATTGATGCTGTTATACTTATTGATGCTTCTAATGCATTCAATGCACTCAATAGAACTATGGCATTGCACAACATCCGTTTGTTATGCCCGATAATCGCTGCCTATGTTATAAATACCTACAGACAGCCAGCTCGGCTATTTATTGTTGGCGGCAGAGAGATTGTGTCAGCAGAGGGAACAACACAAGGAGATCCGCTGGCTATGGCTTTTTACGCGATAAGCATCCTGCCTTTAATCACGAGCCTGCAGGCACAATCTACTGTGAAGCAATGTTGGTTCGCAGATGATGCAAGTGGAGCTGGTCGTGTGACACAAATCAAAGATTGGTGGGATGCATTGAATACTCTTGGTCCAAACCTGGGCTATTTTCCGAAAGATGAGAAATGCTGGATTATTGTTAAGCCCGATAAGGAAGAAAGTGTGAGAGAAGCCTTTCATGGAACGGTTATCAACGTAACAGTGCAAGGGCAAAAACATCTCGGAGCAGCGTTAGGTTCACGAGAGTATCTGGAGGAATATGTTTATGAGAAGATCTCCAATTGGGTTAACGAAGTGACCAAATTAGCCGAATTTGCGCTGTCTCAACCACAAGCGTCCTACGCCGCATACACATTCGGCTTGAAAAATCGTTGGACCTACTTCTTGAGAACCCTGCCAGACATACAGGATCTATTAGAGCCACTTGAGAAGGCAATATCGCAGATTCTCATCCCTGCTATCACAGAACACAAGTGTAATCAACTCGATCGGGACATTCTAGCACTTCCAGCACGTCTGGGTGGCCTGGGCATGGAAAATCCAAGCCACGAGGCAGGGCGCGAGTATGCCTCGTCTAAAAGAGTAACAGCGCCCCTTGTTGATAAGATTGTAGCTCAGTCGCATCAGCTACCGGACGAGTCGCATATAAAATCAGCGAAACAAGTCGTCAGAAAAGAAAGGGTTAAAGAATGGGAGGATAGGGCAGAACATTTTAGAGAGAGTGCACCACCAAGAATTCAGCGTATATTAGATGTAGCTTCGGAAAAAGGATCATCTGTGTGGCTCACAACACTTCCACTTAAAGAACTAGGATTTAACTTGAATAAGGGGGAATTTCGCGACGCCGTAAAGTTGCGCTATGACTGGCCAATTGACGACATCCCCTCCATATGTGTATGTGGTGATGCCTTCACGGTTGACCGCGCTATGATTTGCAAACGTGGAGGCTTTGTAATTATGCGCCACAATGAGCTGAGAGATCTGGAAGCGGAACTCCTCAATATTGTTTGTAGTGATGTCCAAGTCGAGCCTGTCCTACAAGATATTTCGGGAGAGCAACTTAATGATGGTTCCAATAGAGCACTTGATGCTAGACTCGACATTCGTGCGCGTGGTTTCTGGGAACGTCAACGATCAGCCTTTTTTGATGTTAGGGTTTGTCACCCCAATGCTGATTCGTATAAGAACCTGGAGCTACGCCAAGTCTACCAGATGCATGAAAACGAGAAGAAGCGCCTCTATGCAAGGAGAGTCCTCGAAGTAGAGCAAGGAACATTTACGCCACTCGTATTCACCACCTCAGGCGGTATGGGCAAAGAGTGTATGAGATACCATAGTCGATTGGCAGAGCTGGTAGCCATAAAGAAAGGCGAAGAGTATGCGACAACTATGAGTTGGATAAGAGCTAGAACTTCTTTCGCTTTATTGAGATCGGCACTTACCTGCCTGAGGGGTTCAAGGGCAAGGAAATCAAGTACGACATCAGGAACATTGATTTTAGTATTGAGAACGCCGAGAGCGCTACCTCTCAAACATTTTAAACTGTATAAATGATTTTAGTTATTTTAGGTATATTGTACACAGTTTGCTTACAAAGTTTTAAAAATACTGTACAGATCAACAAACACTAAGATACTTACCTTTAGGATATATTATTTATTAGTTATTAAATTATTATTATTGTATATGTTGAAATATTGAATAAAGTTATTATTATTATTAAAAATACAGGATGTAACACTTGAGCAATAGCTGAGGCTTAGCTGTTTTCAATGTATGTTTGCATATGCTAACAAAACCTAAACACTAAAATTGAGCAGAATTAACAAATATATTTAAAAGGGTACAATTATGAAAAATCAAATACTATAACTAATTAGAAGTTTTTTAACATAAATATAATTATGATAAGATAAAAATTTAGAAAATGGTCAAAAATAGTCCTGTACCAGTTTTTCAAAATCCCTATAGTTTTCCGTATTTCACCGGGCAAGTCGTTGTAAACAAGATCGTAACTTGAGTCTCACTGTTGTAGTCAAGTCCACAAATTACGAGTCCAAGTGCAAGTCCAAGTCCTATACATTCAAGCCCGAGTCCAAGTCCAAGTCCCTTAGCAAAATTTTAAGTCCAGTGTCTCCGAGTCCGAGTCTTGGATATTTCGAGTCCAAGTCCGAGTCCAAAATGATAAATAATGGTAATTGAACTGAGTGGAGTGCAATTTGGTCTGAAATCAAACGCGTGATTACAAAATCGCACGACCGCGAAGCGGGAGTGCGATTTGTAATCACAAGTTTGATTTCAGACCAAAATTGCACGACACGAAGTTCAATTTCCACTTTATTATATTCATTTTGAAATCTAAATAATTTAAACCGGAAGCGGTATTTTATTAGTCTTTGTTTACAATTTACACACCCGCGATACTCCCTGAAATGCCGTAGCATAGCAACAACATGAATTGTAATTTGACAAATTGACTCAGTATGAACAAGCAAAATGTGATTATGAGAGAGAATTTCTAGAAATAAAGACCGAAAAAGTAAGTGTAAAGATATCGTACACTTTACATGTAAATTGATAAACGTTTCTTGTGATTTTGTGCATTCAAACATTGACACTACAATCGATCATTCCATATTTTAATACCTTGAGCCTTTGACAGCTTTGTGTTCAGTTTTGGCTGTTGCTCAAATGAAACTTGTTTTTGTTGACATTTTGACAATGTTTCATTCAACATTTTGTTTATAATTGGGCCTGTATTATTTGTGAAAAATTATTTGATATTCTTTTAAGTTTGACTTTCCTTTATGTTGATTTTTATGAAAAAAACTGCAGTAAACATATGCAGTCAAGAGTATTGACAATTTATGGTGAACAGATTTGGTCATTTGCCAGAGCACATTTTTCTTTAAATTGATTGGCTAGTTAAATTCTATCATTCAATCTGATTGGTTGTTGTGGTGCAGAGCTTCAATCTGATTGGTTTAAAAATGATGCGATTAATACTCAAGATGATGCGATTTGGGAATTAATCGCACTATTTTTGACCAATCAGATTGCAAGAAATGCCATTGATTTCAAAATGAATATAATAAAGACTTTAACTTAATCATATTAGGAATCTCAAAATATATAAAAAAGAAATGACATGCTTCAGATATAGATTATAACCTGATTATTATTTTCACAAATTACAGGCACAGTCATGTGCCTGTACAATGTGTCAAATGAAGACGAATCAAGCGCGCTTTCAACTGTCAATATAATCGATTATTTTCTCGGCTCTTCTAAACTATTGACTTTTTTTATTGACGATCTTCGGTCTACATGGAAAATGGGTCAATCTGGACAGTTGGCATACGTTACAAGTACTTCAGAACCATTAGAGTTCGCAAACTGTTTAACTCTCCGCCAGGATGAGTTTTGCAAACATTTTCTGTCCCAGAAGTTTATATAAAACGTGCAAGGAAATGCTTAGCGAAGGAAATGGTGCTCATTGGACTACCGAGATTCTGGAATCTAGGAGGAGCTGGGCAACTCTGGGCGAGCTATTATACCCTTTCACATTGATCGTTACAAAGAAATACTGGAAGAGTGCAGAAGTAAAACGTCTGCTGTCAATGCAACTAAATTGACATTCGCAACACGTTTTTGGCTGTGTTCATGTTTGTGAATATTAAAGGTGTAGGCATATGACGTACCTCCACCTAACAGTTGAAATGATTGAGAGCGCCAAGAATAACGGAGGAATGGTTGATCAGGAAATCTTTAAAACTGGGAAAAAACACGGCTTCAATTCATTGTATTTTGACGAAATTAGTGTGGGAATTGTGGATGATTACATCAAGGTTGTCAGACCGCTGCTAGAACCAAGATGCGACTACCTGCTTGTTAATCGTAATGGTTTGCAGTTCCAAAAACTTACTGAGCTCTTAAGCATCCTAGTATTTCAAGCAGTTTTCAAATACGCGTTCACCCGACCAGATATCGACAAATTGTAGAAACTGAAAGTGCTATGGCTTTGAATATAGAAGAACAAAAGATGGTGTCCGAAGACCAGAAACATTGATCAAATGTAGCAAAGTTACAATATCAGAAATTTCGTGCACGTGACGTTGCGTTAAAAAAATAAAGTGTATGGAAAAACTTCGGGGTTGTGAAGGCGAAGAGATGGATAATTGCATAGAACAATTAAAGGAACCCATCTCGCTTGTAGAAGATAATCAAAGCGACCTTGTCGCTGAAGATGCATGTGAAGCAGCCATTTCTATGTCTGCAGACAGGTGCACGAGAGCAAGGAACCTACCTTTACAATTACGAAACAAGAAGACGAATTAATCAAGCAAGGTCTGGAGAAGTTTGGACAGCGGTGGTCTTGTATCTTGCGCTATCCTGAGTATCGTTTTCAACCAGGAAGAGTCTAGAACACTAACATTTAGAGCGATTGTAAGAAAGCTTATTTAACTAAATATTCTTCTATGTCTGTTGAATTGATTATAAATCTCGCATGAGATAAAGGCTACTAAAGGCTACTAAAGATGGTAGCCAGGTGTTTTCAAATGACGTAATTTCATGCAAAAGATACCGTCAAACTTATTTGTATGCAAAACAACTGGCTACCTGCAATCCTTGCCAAAACCATCGGCGACACTCTCCTTATTTGACGTTAATTACTATACCACTGCAATAATTCTTCACAAACTCCCCTCTCCCCCCGTTACAATGTTGAGCGTGCAACAAGAGACTTAACTATGTTCTGGGGGCTGAATCAACATTGAATGGTGGGGGATCGGGGGCGGGCTGTCTAAATTTGCCATGATAGTGATGAAGTTGTTCAAATAATTGGAAGTGTCGCAGATGTTTTGTCCAGGATTGTGACTACTAATAGAAATCCCTATTAAAATACCTGGCTACCACCTGGCTACTAAATATGGTAGCCACGTGGTAGCTAGGCCCTTCCCGATTGTGGTAGTAAAACTGGCACATTATGCACATAGCAATGTTTGTTTTTTCCCAAAATTATGCTCAAATTTATGCTCATTCTTCAAAATTATGCTCATTTGGTTGAAAAAAATGCTTGACTTTATTTAGAAGAAACACATCAACATATGGCACAACATGTGCTTTTCGTTAACTAAAACTTCATGCAAATATAACGTTAACTTTAAAATGTTAAATGTAAGTTATTTTGTTACGCCATCTTGTTTTTTTAATTAGCCAGTGCTTCCACTTTCAGATTTGTATTTCCGTATGACCGTATCGGATTATCAGATAATAAAATTGGTAAAACGTACTTTATTTTGACTTTATGGGAAATAAAAGATGATATAGTTTTCCTAAACTCACTAAAACTGCATGAACACCAAAACTATGAAACGTTTTGCTTTTAGATCCATTAGCGAAAAATTACTAAATTATGCCAGCAATTCTTTTCTTGAAAAAATGCAAAAAATATGCTCGCTCAGCCAAATTATGCTGAAAATTATGCTAGCACAATCGGGAATGGCCTAGTGGTAGCCATGTGTTATAAAATGACGTAATTATATGCAAATTAGACCAGTAAACCTATTTAGTTGCTGGGGAGCAACTGTAGGATTAGGCAGAGATTTTTTTTCGTCTGAGGCAACAAAATAACCTACGTTACAGATTTGTCACTGCCCAAATTTACCGCGGGCGCCAGCGTTTTCCACCTTTCCCTCGCGAAATTTGTTTCCGAAGTTTGACATGCATGAAGCAATTTCGAACCTATATTTCGAATGACGTCGAAGTTTTCGGCATGAGATTAACTGTGTTTTTAGTAGATTGTCGTTTTTCTTGCTGCAAGTAATATAATATTCTTTATCTAGGAATTAGTAACTGCTTTAATGTGAAAAAAAGCACGAATATTTCCATGCGGCGGAAATGGCTGGCGATATCTATATTCGGACGTTTAATAGGAAATGGCGTTCGAGTTCGAGCAACATGAAACGATGACAAACGATCCGACATTATACTCTGAATCCAAAATGTGGGAGTATTCAGATAAACATTTGTCTTTTATTATCTTTACAGGTTACATTAAATTTGTTTATGTATGTAGAGTAAGACAGAATTTAATGCTTGGGCAAATCCAAGCTCTAGACAATATATATTTATCGATTTCTCTCCAGACGGGAAATTCAGGATTTATAGTATAAACCGTTATTAACTGTGACAGTCGATATTTTTATACTCTTCTGTAATCATAAGTTTGATCATACAAAAAAGTGTGGCCTCAGCCCCCCATTGAACATCTCCCACGGCCTAGCTACAGGGACAGGGGTGCCTGACATTTCTCAACCGGAGTATTTGAAAATTGAAATTAGTCCACTAGCTGCCATTCCCTATCACTGATTTGGCTATGGCATGGTCTCATCACTAATCAGATATATCATTTGCAAAGGTAACCAGTGGATAATTTTGCGAAATAAAATATTTCGAGATTTGGTATTTAATATTTGATCATATTATGGGTTTTCATTTTATTAAAGTGTAAATGCCAGCATACTAAATTATTACTCCAGTTACTACATGCATAATATCTTATTTTCCCAGAGCAATGCGAGTAGAAGGTACCTGCAGACCTTAGGGTATGACTCCCTCCCACCCTGGACTTGTCTCAGCCATGGTACTATAATTCATAAGAGCCGTTCCTCAGACGTCTTTTTGGCTTTTTTTTCTGAATCGCCTGCGGTAACTAATATCGTGCTCATTGTAGTACTAAATTTCATCTAATACTAAATAAATGTTTAAATAAAAAAATTTGCAGAAGATAAAAAATACAAAATTACTTGTATGAATAACTATTACAATATAGAACAACGGTAAATCCGAAATAAACATTTTAATATTTCGAGCTTTCGACTATGTTTTAGTACTACAAAGTATAACATTACAAAGTATAAAGTATAACATTACAAAGTATAACATTGTCGTGTTCATACTGCATGTTGAAACTTTTCAAGAAGCCTCCTTTGGCGACACTGCCTATTGCTGGGCGCTGCCGTCCGGCGCCGCCCACTGTGGGCAGAACTCTGAAAATATATCCTGTATGTCAAATGTGCTAAGGGACCGGTCATAAAGTATGTGTACTGGGGGGGTGGAGGGTAAGTTGGGGGGGTACGAAACAAACTATCTAACCTTTGGGGGGTATGAGACGAATTACGACATTTGTGAAAGTACAGAAACAAAAAATGAGTCTAATACTATGTCTATGATTAAAACTACAAACTTTAATACTTTAATAAAATTGAGTGTATGTTCTTATAATAGTTAAATTGCAATGTAGCACAGCAGTGGCGTAGGAAGCGGGGGAGCCGCGGCCCCCCCAATATTATATGAGGGGGGGCCGAATATCTTTCGGCCCCCAAAAAATCAAATAATTTTCATGAAAATGATGGAAACAGCTTAGTTCCCTGAACAAGCTTACTAAAAGAGGTAGATAAGACTCTGAAACGGCCGTTTCCGGCGATCTGGGGGCTTCAAATTTTAAAACATTTTGCTCGGCGCCAACCATGGTGGCGCCTCGTGAGCTTGGCCGCGCCCCAATATTGAATACGTTCCTACGCCCCTGTAGCACAGTACCATTTATCGGAAAGTGTCTCGATCGTAACCTATTAGTTTGACATCTCTGCAACCTGAACAGTCTTTGATTACGTAATTTCACCGTCGTGCAGCTCCCCTACTCGTTTAGAATGATTTAAATATTGAAAAAGATATGAAATACGTCACGACGTTCTGTTGATATATCATAAATAATGCGCATGGCCGGGACCTCTTTTGCATTAATTATTAGGTATGGAAAAGATAGTCAGGCAAGTCCTATTAATGGAATACTGGCAAGCATACAAAAGTAAGGGATTGGATACATGTGGTGTAAAAGAGCACTATTAAATTTATGGAAATGCTCAAAACTTGGATTACCAATAACAATTTGTAACAGATTATGTTACGTTCTTGGCATTTATATTTGTTTCATGTTTTATTTGGGGGGGGAGGGTGATTGGTTGGGTAGGGGGGGTACGAAACATTTCATCACCTTTGAGGGGGGTATTAAATATTTTCCGACGCTTTTCGGGGGGGTACCAAATTTTATGGTAGTATTTTGGAATACCCTCCACCCCCCCAGTACACATACTTTATGACCGGTCCCTAATGAGTACAAGCTAAATATCTATTTACATGAAAAGAGGTTAAAATGGTGTACTGATATAATAAAACTCAAGGTAGTTATATAGGAAGTATTAAATGCCACGTGACGTTATTGTCGTCAAACTACTGTGAACTATGAACCAGTCATTGTGAATTACATGTAGCAAGGGAAATGGGATGGCAAAAATAGATGCTGATATAATCCATTTATATCTGAGGTTATAACAAGTGTGTTGTCCCTCAATATACAGGGGAATCACTAAGGGAACGCATTTGGCTTTTCTGGTTGTAAAATCGTAGGCACAGGTTTGTTACACAGTTAGGCAGCTATCATTCAAAAGCTTTGAGAAATTGTGTAGGGTTGCCCCCCCCCCTTTGTCTTCTCGCACCTGGTGACTGCCAATGCTGGCGCATAAAGCCAATGGGCAAGCTAATGAATGGCAAGCAGTCGCCAAGATTTTATAAAACACACATTTTGCATTTTTGGGTGGCAAGATATGCCAGTTTCTCCACATGTATGGCAGAATTACACTGTTTGGGAAAAGTTTTGGACTCCCCATTGACCCTCCCCCATGACCTTAGTGTGACAGGCAGACCCCATCCCCTCCCAATGTCCCTCCCCCCATTGACTCCCCCATGCTACATTCTTGTGTGTATAAAATCATTAAAATGCAAAATTAATACTGTACTTACAGTATTTGCGTTAAACATGGCCACATTCTACATATGCACATCTAGTCTGCGTTTCGCGCTGAATAGAAATCGAGCTTATGGGTTTTGAGTCTTTCTTTGAAAGGGCAACCTTAATTGCTTTAGCTATTTTCAGTATGTGACAAACTGTTACTTGTTAAGGCTGTTTTCCACTGAACCTTATCGTAACAATAGTCGAAACGCATCCAAAGCTTTTGTTCTATGTTTTTGTTCATGTTTGTGCACCTTTACGCTCAGTAGACACATTGTTCTCTCAGCATAATGAAGGCAGCAGCCAATAAACTCCGTGCAGCTGAATATTAACATTTGTAAAACAAAGAAAACGTTTGCCGCGTTTCCAGACACTGTATTATAGGGGCTATTTCGTAACGTACCATAGCACTTTCCATTGTCTTGAAGTGATTAGTTCTACGCGAGTGCCCATGAAACAAAGAAATACGCTTCGTTATGATACGTTTGAAGTGGAAAACAGACTTAATAACTTACAAGTGCGTAAATTATTTAATTATTTATCCCTGGTGTTCAAATATACCCATGGCACTATTTAAAGCCCCCACCAGCTACTTAACCCTCCATAGAGCGCCTTGTTGTATAATAACTGGCAAGCTTGCAAATTTATACATAGCTTATAAAAAATACTTATTTATTAACTTTACTTTTTAAAAATCTGCTGTTTCTTAAAAAGTCAAGTTAGTCAAATCGTTTAGGAAAAGGTGTTCTTTTGCTAGTATTTTTGTAATTTTATTCCAAAAAATTATATATATGGACGAAAAAACTGGCTTTCTATAACTTTTAATCGTTTACTTGAACACACAACACAATTTGACAGAAACATTCAGCACACAATACAGTTATGTTCAACGTTATTTCACCATGGTCTCCAAGATTTGATAGTTGTCCAATACGTTTGAGAACTTAATTGAACTGTTGGTTCTTGTTCATCAATCACTTGTTACTGTTCATCATGATCACATTTTTTCATTATTTCCATTGCTAAGAGCATAGGACGATCATCCATAACTTTGACTTGAATCTTTTGTCTTACGCGTCTCAATGTAGGATATGCTTCCTTACGTCTCTTAACAAAACGATCCACGTCAAAAACGTCGCGACTCCATCCGTTACGTTTACGATCATCCAAGCGTCGATCTCTGAATCTGCTTTGCTCCAAAACTCCTTTTCGGCTGTCTCGTCGTATTTCAGCTCTTTCTTTACGCGAGGAAAAGGATAACCCATGTGCTTTCGACAACTTTTTGCGATCGAAATCACATTCCTAAAGCTCGACAATTCTACGAAGATATATTTTATCGTTCAAAATCCAGGGTAATATTACATAAATAAGTGGCCATGAAGGCTCTCTGCTTTTCTGGGTTTTATCGTTTTGGCCTTTCCCTCCTCAACATCTACGGTTTCTCTATCTTTATATGTCAACTCATCTTCAAGACAATCACCTGCTTCATCATTCTGCTTTTCTTCTTCTGATGTTTCCGAGCTTTCGCTGCGAGGAGAACTGGAATTAGGTCGAGTGATTGTGCTTCTGAAAAGTCGACTCTTCTTTTTTGTTTTCTGGGGCATGGCTTCATCAGCAGATCTTCCTCGAGCGATCTTAACCGTTCATAAAAATCACTTTCTGCGTTCTGGTTATTGATGGGTCAAATAGGCTGGTGGAGTGGGCTGATTTGCTGAGCAATGGCGACAAAGGTTGTTGTTGGTTTACAGGATATGTGTTCCTCGTCATGTACAGGTAGAAGATCATAGTCGCTCTCGTCCGACGGAGAAGAGAGTGGTCGAGAACGAGTCCGATCTCGTTTGAGATTCAATATTTGCCGTTGAAATTCAAGTTCAAAGGATGGATGTATAACTTGCTTGCGAGAACCCGTTGTGGATTCGAGATGTTGGCTTCCGGAAATCTTTATTTGTAATACTTGTCAACATGGAACGGTGGAAAAGTTTGAAGCCTTCATTATTCTCAATAATTTTACCTTTATCTCATCTCGTTATATCATTGCACCCGAGAACTCTTGTTCGCCCGCAATTGATGCTATCTTTCCTTGCGCGATTATTCGATGAAATATGGACGCTCAAGATGTCTTCGCTGAATCTTTGGGTCCGGCAAAAACTAACTTTCGTATTTAATGGGAATTTTGCATGCCATTAAATACTGATAAAATTCGTTGCAAAAATTTGCACGAACTTCGACGTCAGGAAATTAGTTAAGGTTTCCTTCTTTGAGGCATGGTCATGGTCATGGTCATGGTCATGGTCATGGTCATGGTCATGGTCATGGTCATGGTCATGGTCATGGTCATGGTCATGGTCATGGTCATGGTCATGGTCATGGTCATGGTCATGGTCATGGTCATGGTCATGGTCATGGTCATGGTCATGGTCGATGGTCATGGTCGATGGTCACGGTCGATGGTCATGGTCATGGTCGATGGTCATGGTCGATGGTCATGGTCGATGGTCATGGTCGATGGTCATGGTCGATGGTCATGGTCGATGGTCATGGTCGATGGTCATGGTCGATGGTCATGGTCGATGGTCATGGTCGATGGTCATGGTCGATGGTCATGGTCATTTTCATGGTCATCATGGTCGGCCGCGGTCATGGTCATGGTCATGGTCATGGTCATGGTCATGGTCGCGGTCATGGTCATGGTCATAGTCATGGTCATGGTCATGGTCATGGCCGCGTCATGGTCATGGTCATGGTCATGGTCATCGCGGTCATGGTCATGGTCATGGTCGCGGTCATGGCGCGGTCATGGTCATGGTCATGGTCGCGGTCATGGTCGCGGTCATGGTCAGCGGTCATGGTCATGGTCATGGTCATGGTCATGGTCATGGTCATGGTCATGGTCATGGTCATGGTCATGGTCATGGTCATGGTCATGGTCATGGTCATGGTCATGGTCATGGTCATGGTCATGGTCATGGTCATTACGGCATTACATTATCTGTAATCCGCTTTGAATTCTGAAACGCGTTCTTGCTATTTCGCTTTGCCTTCGGTTTAACCATGGCTTCCGGGCCTGTTGTCATTATCATAAGTGCAATCCTTGCATTCTCTTGTCACGACAATGTTTTCAATATTTGTGGAATGATCTTCTTTGTTCTCTACAATATTGGTATCGACACCATTGACATTCCCAGCTATAACACTAACATGGTTTTGTTGAGGGAATTGTCCGGATGTATTCTCTCGGTTAGGAATTTTGTTTTACTTCCCTCGAGAGTTGATGCCTTGCTTTTCATATTCCATGCAATTTGAAGTGTTCATTTAGAGTATTATTTCTATTGATCGAAAATAATAAATTAATAATTAGTAAATAATAATTCATTCAAATATATTAACCCACTGACAAAGCTGGTATACGCCTGTGTCACAGTGTGCTATTAATAACGAGAAGATTTACAGTTTTAAAAACATTAAAAAAGGGCTCTTGCAGCGCGTGAAATGAATCCACCTTTCCGACACTCAAAAACACGTGGCATTGCACGTGATCAATTACAAGGAATTCGGACAAACACTTCGACTAAGTATCTGTTTTACTATTAGCACGAGCGACATAGGCGTTGTAAAAGATTGTTTTTTTGTAAAAAGAAAAGAGCTGGGGTGAAGATAAAAGAGTTATTTTATCACCGACATGATTCTGACAGGATCGAGCTCAAAAATCTTTCAAAAATACTGTTGCGTAGTTGGAAAGAAGAAGTATCTTCGTGCTCGGGCGTGTGCGTCAATGGCTATTTAAAACCTGCTTTGTATCTGTTTTACTATTAGAAATAGGCGTTGTAAAGATTGTTTTTTTTGTAAAAAGAAAAGAGCCAGAGCTGGGGTGAGTTATTTTATCACCGACATGTTCGACAGGATCGGAGCAGACTGATCTTCAAAAAATCTTCGTAGATATGACCGTAGTGTTGAGAAAAAAGAGCATCTTCGAGCTCGAGGTGCAAAAATAATTACTTTAAAAACCTGCTTTGGTAGAAATTTAAATCGCTGTTGAAAAGATGATGTTGCCTATTGATCCGAATTTTGAAAAAGAACAAAACAATCAGGACAGTCGGGTATTAATTATTCATGGTATGGAAATCAGTGACCCCGTTAATTCTCCTCGTAAACTCGTAAATAACTTCGCCGATTCACCACCGTTTGGACTATATGATATTTTTAACTATTTGATCAATCATTTGACCGATTACGACAAGCAAGGTTTGGCAGCGTAAAAATCATTCGACGAATATCGGTTATTTCAAGACGGGTATGTTGAATCACTTCGTACTGAAACCATGATGAATGAAAGAGTTCATCTACATAATTTATGGGTAAAGTAAAGCCGGCAATGAAAGACAAGACAGACGAAGGCAAATCATATTATGACTGTTGGTTTATACTCGAGGGTAAAGGAGCGAACAGGGGCAGTGTTTTGAAAGCTAGGTGCTGCTGTAAAGGGGGTCGTGATGGAGGCTGCAAGCATATTGCTGCAGCCATGTATTCTTTAGAGGATTTACTAAACACTCGCGATAAGGACAGTCCAACAAGTGCACCTTGCAAATGGACAAAAGAGTCAACTGTGGACAGCAGACCATGTGAAGTGAAAAATCTTCAAATAGGCAAATGTGAACTGCCTCGGAAAAAATGTAAACATGAGCATGTTTACTGTGAACATATTGATGTGGATGTTAGACATGAAGATGACCGAGTTTATCCAACAGATGAATCTCTAAAATTGTTCGCACAGGCCTTGGAGAAAACTGGTACCAAACCATCAGTTTTACCTTTGCTTACCAAATTGTATGACCACCCTACAGAGTGTTGCAATGGAGAAGATACTACAAATGAGAATAAATATTTGAATTCTCCAGTTGATAGTGAATTAAAGTATGGGTTAATGGAGGAAAAGATACTTCGAATATGTGCTGAGAAGGGAAGTGAAGTTCTTGTGGAAACATCTGTCGACAACTTTCTCGCTGATTTGTCTCGTAGTCCAGAGGAAATAGAGATGGTTGACAGCACAACAGTCAAACAGTGGCAATGTAAGGAATGGTACAAACAAAAAGCAGGTATTATAACTGGCTCTATAACTTACAGAACTGAAAGTATGCAGAACAGCCTGGACAAAGGCTTGAAAAGGAATGTAACATCACTTGTTAACAAAATAACATGTCAACAAATGCCTACCTGTTCTAAGATCAAAACAGTCTCTGATAATCCACAAAATCCAAGGGACTGGGGTTTAAAGCACGATAACAGTGCACGCTTAAGCTATTACAAGGTTGAGTCGAAAAAAACACCACAAGCTGTCACTGAAATCCAAGGGATTACTGCTTTATAGAAGAAAACCCTTCATTGGTACAAGTGTCGATAACATTCGCTCCTTCTGCTGTGCGGACAACTGCCCAAACGTTGTGATTGAATACAAGTGTCCATGGAAGCATAGACAAATCCCACCTAAGGAAGCATTTGTCACTCCAGAAATTGGTGGTGAACAGATTAGAGATAATTTTGATAGAGATATTACACACAATTTCAGTTACAAATGTTTGTCAACGAACTAGAGAGATGCGACTTTGTTGTTTGGACTGAATCTGGTATCCTTGCGGTCAATGTACCATATGATGTCAAGTTCATGGAAACTACCATTCAAAAACTTGAACGTTTTGGGATTGACCATGTATTCCCATTTATGGCACACACACTTAAAGATAACTGCTCACAGAAAGGTCGGAAAACTACTAAATGTTGTTATGTTAAGTGCTGTATTTATATAGTCGTCATTCACTTTTTCTTACATTGCACTTTGATATGGATCCAGTACTGTATTCCAAGTTTATTAATTTAAATCGTTATTTTATTTTAGAGGGTATGGAGACTGGTAACATGTCTGCTGCCAAACCATCTACTGACACGCCAGAATCAATTCCACCAGAGCTAATTACACCAGAGTTGATTATGCCGGCCATCAAGTCTACAACTATTGCATCAGAAGAACCGGACAAAATGGAAATATCTGTAAAGCTACATGGTGTTGATATCTATCAGCCGTGTATTGATGCCCTTCAGATTCAAAGAATGGCGAATGACAGTGTTGTTACAGATTTAATGGAGTAAGTTACTTTGTGTACAATTGCATCAAAACGGCACTGCTACCTGTTGATAAAAAGATCACAAGTTTGTAATCATACTCAACAATAAATAACATTACTCAACATGTGGCAGTAGTGCTTTTCGTTGACTTCACAGACTGCTTGTTATACTGACACAATAAAAATATATAATAAAAATATTGTGTGTACGTAAACAAATTACTAAGACTACACATTTTTTAGGGAGTTGTTGCCAATTTCCCATTATCAGTTCCTTCTTTGACACGGTGTTATGTGGGGAGCAGGAAGGCAGAAACAGGTTATCAAGGTTTGTAATTTCAAAAAAGATTGCTACCACTTTATGGTCAACATTATTTTAAATTAATGTAGTAATATATTATTGATTATTAAGGAAGGAGAGGGAATGAAAAAGCAGAGATGTTCATTCCACTAAAGTTGTTTAATGAGATGATCTATTTATCCCAATTAATAGAAGGTATACTCATTCCTTGTGTGCTCAATATTAAGGTTTAAGATTTTCGAATAACAATCTTTTTTGAATAGACTGTCTACTGGATCAAGAAATTTTGACTCAAAAAACATATAGAATATGTTCTCATGTAGTATATCTTGGAATATTTTATGTTGCAGTTATCACTGGCTGCTAGCCGCAGTTACTCCGTGGCATATTATAATCATGGACTCGCTATCATGGGATATCTAAGGGGCTTCGGTGGCGCAGTCGTCAGAGCAAGCGCCTTTCACCTCTGAGTCTTGAGTTCGATTCTCGTTGAGGACACTCATCACACTCATGTGAAAAGAGTAAGTCAACGCTCTGTCGAAAGTCGTGGGTTTTCTCCGGGCACTCCGGTTTCCTCCCACAGGGAAAGTTGACTGGGTGGGTTAGGATAGACAGATTAGGAAAGTAATATCACAATTGTAAAAATAAATAATGTGGGTTAAGTACATAATATAGGTAAGCTAGATACTTGATGTAATCGGTCACTGAAAAGCCCCAATGGGGAGTGAGCTGAATAATGTATGTATGTATGTATATTGAAGTGAGGGAAACTGAAATAAGCAATATTTTCAGGTACAGACTGTACATTACATATAATATTATTAAGTATAAAACTATAGCTTGTGGAGTCATTGTACTGTATATATGCAGGGAGTGCATGTGTACTGATTTTTCAGTACAGTTTTACAAAATGTATCCTACATGTTTAAATACAGATCAAATATACTTACATTATTAATTATGCTTTCATTAGATACCTTCAACATGTCTACACCAAGTATCACTTGGCAGATAAACTTCCTGTGCTATCGTACAAGATGTTAAAGGTAATATTGTTTGATGCAGATCACAGTACAGTTTAGTATGCAGGCAGTATAGTAATTTTAAATGTGTTACTTCATTACAGGTGCCACAACCAGTGCTTCCACTCGGAAGGAAATCTCCTTCCAAAAGGATATTTTGGCATTTGGAAGGAAAAATAAGAGGAAATGAGATTTGGAAGGAAATTAGGCCATTTCGAAGGAAAAGGGGAGGAAATTTTACAATTTAAACTTTTTCAATAATTTCTAGTAATTTAATAATGGTTAAACACTTTATTATGAACTTTTGAGTTAAAAAACATGTATAAAAATAATACATCGAATATTTACATAACCATCAAGGATGAATGGGGGTAATTTGGGACTTAACAGGTCTTCAGTGGGTGAGTAGAGTACTTGTACATAAATAACGCGGGCTCAATTTTTTTTCGCGGGTTTTTATATTTTTGTAAATTATGATGGCTTATATTGAGTCAACTTCTGAGTCAAGCTCATCAGAAGATGAAGCTTCAAGTAGTTGTCAACTGCAAATGGGTAGAAAGCGTGCAGGACAAGTGCCTGGTCCAAAAGCAGCTGCGAAAAGAGCAAAAAATACTGCAGTACCTGAGCACCTTCAATTTACATCGGAAGTACAGTACAATACAAAATTTATTATACTATTTTAAAAAAAATTGGAAGGAAAAATGGAAGGAAATTTAGGATTTTGGGAAGGAAATTCTGCGAAAAAAAAGGACAAAAACGAGAAAATGTACTTTCACAAAGTGGAAGCACTGGCCACAACATCCGGCTCAAAGCAACAACTGTGGAATTTACATATCCTTCTTTCTTAAACATTTCTTGCAGGTATAAGAAAATAGAATTTTGTAGGCATATTTAATTATGGTAGGTAATCTATCTTTCTAAATATGTTTTGACTTATTAGGCTAGGATCTGGATAAGTATGAATCAAGTCCAGATGATTATTGTGGTCTTGTGCACAACTGGTTTAGTCCAGAAGAGGCTGAACAAAAGCGAACAAGTTTACGACAACACTTACAAGCACTGTTAATGATGGAAAAATATAGAAATTAATTCAGATATAGTATGTGGGTCCCAAAAGTGAAAACCATTAAAATAATTCAATATACAGTAATATTTATTAAAATAGTCTGCTCTTTGGAATACATTGTATAGTGCAATTTTATGCAGGTACATGCTTTGTTTACATTTCATCTTCATCATCTTTTATCACACGTGGCTGCAAGTTTACTAACGCTGCAGACACTTTAACAATAGAGCTGACATACGGCGTTATTGTCAATGGTATGACACCTCTTAAAATACCAAAACATTTTAATTTTCGAATTATTCGTTCAATGAGAATGCGGACTCGGGCAATTCTCCTGGTAAATAGTTGACGCCTTCGAGGACACTACCCCTTTCCTCATGATCGGTGGTGCAAGTAACTTTGTTTGACGAACAGCAAGCAAATCTTGTATATTGAATCCCTTGTCTGCCATTATCACATCATCAGGCTGCAATGCATCCAAGAAACCACTTTGTCTGTTAATTTCTTTGTCACTTATACTGCCACTGAAGAGGTTTGACACAAAATTTAGGTGTCCTATTGGAGAAATTGACACCAGTAACTTGAAAGTGTTCCTGGATTTATAATTGCTATAAGTAGACCTTTGGCTTGGTAACCGGTTTGGTGTTTCAATGTAAAATTCTGTGCAATCAATGATTCCTCTTAAATTTTGGATATCCCTGAGTGGTTTTGGAAAACGTAAACCATCTAATTCAGACACAGTTGTAAAATGAAGCAGAAACGAAAGTTATTTTTCTAAAAACAGTACCCATGTCATAATAACCCGGCTTGCTGTTCCTGTTGAAATGCCAAAAACATGTGCAAGAACAGTTACTGTTAGCTTCCGACGTAATCTCACTAGAGTAAGAATTACCTGCTCCCATGTAGATAATACAGAAAGGCCATATTTTTGCTAAAAAAACATTAACACAATAATTAGTCTAAGCTATATGCAAATTTTACCCTGTGATCATGTACACTATTTGCACATTTACCCTGTCATGCACACTATTTGTGTTTATTTATATTTGGTTCTCTATGTAAGTGCTTTATAGGCATATGCATGTCCAATTCCAACATACATACCTGCAGGTATTGTTTTCCAGTATATTTCTTTTTGTTCTTTTTTGTACCTTTCCACATATGGATTCGGGTTGCCTTTTCTTTCACGAGATCATAAAGTGCTTCGACAACACTTATTTCTAAACCTGCAATAAAATGTAACAATTAAAAAAACAATATCAGGATCAGGTGCTGGTTAATGAAATAATTTTACAACTACAGTATTGGTGGCACATGTATATGATTAAACTTACCAGTGTAGTGTGAAGTGTTCTTAGGATTTTCAACATTTTGTAGAGATAATGACCTCGACATTACTTTCTTGCTCCGCAATTGGCCATCAGAGTAGATGTTTAAATCTTCCACTGAAATATTTGTCTAAAACAGGTATTATAAACGCTATATATATAAAATAATATTTTATGCACAGTCAACAATACAACAGGTACAGCAGAGCAGGGCCTCAGACTTGTATTTTTGTTGCAGGTGTTACAGCACTATATTAATTGTAATCAAGCTTACTTGAGTAGGGATTGTACAATCACTTGTTGTATCTGTGAGGTGTCCATCGTCCACCAATGCTCTGTTTGCATCAACCACGTCTTCTGTTTCCATTTTAACATTACACAAATCTTCTACCACTGTAGACTCTTTAACACTTTTACCCACTGCAGGCGTACCAAATGAAAGGAACAATAGCGATTCAGCTGCCGACTTATCATTGCATGTACGAAAGTGCTTAACATATCCCATTCTTAAGGTGGCTTTCTCTTTTTGCTTAACCGCTAAAATCTACAAATTATTAAACATGATATATTAAGCCATAGCCATGGATAAGACAAACTTAAAGTTTTTGAAAATGGGCATAAATATTTAAAATTAAAACTACTTCACATCTTTAATAATGACAATATAATTATAGTAAACCAGTTACCTTGACCCTAAGAGCCAGACTAACCATAGTTAATACATCTACCATACCTTTCAACAGAGCAACAACAGAGTATGCAAATGATTGAAATGAACATGCATATATTTAAGATACAGGTCATTTAAGATTCGCTCATTCGCATAAAATTCAAATCATTACGAAATACATAAGTCACATACCTTTTCTCTGCCAGCTGTAGCTGCAATGGGATCAGGATGCTCTTCAGATGGGCCTTTCTCGCCAATAAGATGGAGACTGCATATGTAGCTGTCCTTTCTGCAAACAAAGCCATCGCCTCAACAACAAGCACGTATCCAAGACTCTCTACACGCTTTGTTCTTTCTCTCAGATGGAAAACAGTGAAATGTGACGGGTCTTCCTTCTTTTTTTAACCGTTCCGGATATCTTGAGTCAGTTTTACAAGTACCCCAGGCACATCTTTTAACCATTTTTAAAAGCAGACATTTAATACGCAAAATCCCTAAATATTCGTATTTGCTTCAACTACGATCATATTTTTTAAGATTTCTGAGCTCGCTCCTGTCGGTGATAAAATAACTCTTTTATCTTCACCCCAGCTCTTTTCTTCTGACAAAAAACAGTTTTTTACAATGCGTATGTCGCTCGTGCTAATAGTAAAACAGATACTTTGTCGAAGTGTTTGTCCGAATTCCTTGTAATTTGATCACGTGCAATGTCACGTGTTTTTGAGTGTCGGAAAGGTAGATTAACAAAGTTGTCAATTTCATGTATCTTTATCAACAACACATTATATTATACAGAGCAAGCAAGCAAGCAAGCAAGCAAGCATGGGAGGAAACCGGAGTACCCGGAGAAAACCCACGACTTTCGGTAGAGCGTTGACTGACGCTTTTCACATAAGCGTCATGAGTCACCTGCGAGAATCGAATCCACGATCTCAGAGGTGAAAGGCGCTGACGACTGCGCCATCGAAGCCGCGAATCGAAGCCTTAGTTACTGATATAGTCTAATATTTTTATTGTTCATTACGACACCGGACAGGATCCTATGCATGTCTGGCGAATATTAATCAGTGCTAAGTTTTCCAGCCTAGCTTGCTTTTCACTTCTGTCCTACACGCTCGATCACCCTCACTAATTTCGCCTTGATAAATTTCAAGCAAAAATCTAACGCTTTCCCCTCTCGGCAAATTAGTTATGTATTTCTAGATAAAATTATGAATCAGATACTCTGTTGTGATTGACAATTATTTTAGCATTATTCTAAATTAGTTAGGATAAATAAAAATATTCCATGTGTGTTTGTATGTGTATATCTAATAATGTTGTAGGAAAATTTTCCAATATCTCTTTAAATCCCTTGCCTAGATATTGATGAATGCTCATCATACCCTTGTGGTTCTCATGGTAGTCGCTCATGCAATAACACCTTAGGTTCTTACAAGTGTATGTGTAAGAAAGGGTTCATTTACAATGGAACAAGATGTGTGGGTATGTATTCCCGTATATACTAGAAACACATGCATGCAGCAACCCCTCGCCCTTTTTACCAACTATAGTTCAAAAATATTATTATCGTCATATTCGTGCACATGAAATATCAGTTGTTAAACGTTTCGTAAGTTATATGCATGCGCAATCAGTGGTTGCCAAAATGGAAAAACTGAAAATATTAATACTTCTTTGAAGTATAGAATTATACATTGCGTAAGCACTCACTATACGCTTAAACTTAAAGTAAAATTTAGTTTGCTACGTTTTTTAAAACGTTTCGAAATATGTTCATGAACCTCCACTGCAAATCACTTTCAGCTATAGAGGAGAAACTGTTAAATATATTCATTACAAACGTTTTAGTTCGTTTATTTGAAATATTTTTTGCTCAATCCTCATTGTATGGTTATAAGGACTGTTAAAAACCCCATATATAAAACAAAAAACCCCAGCTGAATTGCTGGAATGAACACTGAACGTAACGCAATGCAGATAATAGTAAAATATTTTTCGGTTCAATGCAGGGTACCAAGATTCGCCATTATTACTGCAAAATTTTCAAGTTCGTTTTTGGGTTTCATCTTTGACAGGCCCACGAAATTTTAAAACCTTAAGCTTGATTTCAGTTCTGACATAACAATCCCATAAAGCACAAACACTTGTTCAAGTACGTTTGTCGTTGTAGTTTACTTTGCAGTCCGTAAATCATAAAACTTATAAAAAATTATTGCAAAATGAAATATTGACAGTCAAACGTCTGATGTCCGCTCTGAAAAAAACAAAATATTTATCTTAGCCAATCATAAACTTCATAGATACCAGTCTTCTCTCGATTTCTGCTGGCGTATGCGCGTAACAAAAAACTCTGTCCATGACGTACGATCCATGACATAATTGCGGACGACTTTGCATTCTGCTATGTTGACACATACCCGGAATTGGTACCCTCGCACGGGGCTTCGCGCCGTTAGCTCGGGGATTAGTATGCTAACTACTTATCGTTTATGTCCTCCTCAACTTCTGTAGTCTTTCTCAAAACCCCTGCTTTTCCTTTGTTTAAAACATTTCTTTCGCGGTAAGTACCTAGTACTTAATATGAACACATTTTGTGATTGATCTTCTCAAACAAAAGTAATCAGAGTTGATGACTCGTTGTTTAGAAAGACGATTTTTATACTTTACTGTCATTTCTTATCATAACCAACCAATAAACAGAGCGTGCTCATATAGGCACGTAACGGCCCTTTTTCGAAGTTACGACTCAGCGGGTTGCGGAAAGGATTAGCTAAACCCTTTACGTGAAACCTACGTATAAATGAATGGTATTTTCTGCTAATCCTTAAATATTTAAAATTTCTAGTATCTGGTTAGAATTAGGAATAATAACCATATTATGAGGATTGAACATACAATCCGTATGTTTCGTAAATTTCTTTCAAGGCAGGTATGACTTTGTCTGCCGTTGTTGATGCGACTAACTTCGCGGCATGGAATCTTGACGCTAGGTCTTGTACTACCACCACATGTTTGGATGATGGCATTGGTCCAAATAGATCCACTGCGACTGTCTCCCAGCACTTCTCTGATACTCGGTGTGATTTAATTGGCTCCTTGGTCTGCTTATCCACAAACATGTTGCAGTCGTTGCATGACTTTACAAATTCTTCAACTTTCTTATCCATCCCGAGAAAGAAAAAATGATTCCTAAGACGTCTTTTCAATCCCTTCTGTCCTGGATGGGTTCCTTTGTGTGCCATCTGGATAGCTCTTTCTTGGAGTTTAGTCGGAAGGATGATACTTTCATCTTTGAGAATAATGCCATTTCCGGCGACTGTGAGTTGTGGGAGGATGGGTCGAAAACGCTGAACTTCGGCAGATTCTGTCTTTGAGATCCAAGTCTGTCCCTTCTTGATGAGTGCTGCTATCTTTTGCAGTGTCTGGTCTTCACTTGTGACTTGCGCAATATCTCCAATGCCTGTGCAATCCATGGCTGGCGTTGTATGAAGTAGGTACAAGAGGTTATTGAGGTCATCCGCTTCAGTTTGTTCCTCCCGTGGTAGTTTCTAGATTGGTTTCGCGTGTCGGGATACGTAGTCGGTTTGGTTAACTTCCCCACACTGGTAGGCCACAGTAAATCTGATGTCTTGATGACGGAGCTTTATCCTTTCTGTACGAATCGAGCCTTTGCGGTTGCAGTTGAAGATAGAGCATAAGGGTTTATGATCAGTTATCACCTGGATTTTGGTTGGGGAACCCAGGATGTAGTTGCGAAATCGTCGTAGAGCGAAATCAATACCAAGGGCTTCAAGATCAATTTGTGGATACCGCTGCTCGGCCTTGCTTGTTGTTCTAGAAGCTGTGGCAATTGGTCTGGCGCTCTCCAGGGTCTTTCTTTGTGTCAGCACGGCTCCAAGTCCAGCAATGTGTGCTCGATGAAAATGAAAGTCTGCTTGCCCATGTCGAAATACTCGAGTAGTGTATTCGCCGTAAATCGTTCGATCAATGCTTCATATGATGCATGATGCTCTTTCGTCCATGTGAATCTACTGTGTTTCTTGGTCAGCTCTCTCAATCTGCATGCGTGCTGTGCAAAGTTTGGAATAAAATCGGCGTTGGACTGCGTGATGCAGAGAAAACTGATTAATTGTTCCTTTGATCGAGGTGGTGTAATGTGATTTAGTGCTTCCACTTTGGCGGGATTTGGTTGTACTCCTTTGGAGAAAATACGGAGACCCCAGAATTCGATTTCAGAGGCTTCAAAAGTGCACTTGTTTGGATTAAGGGCATTATACCAGCGTTAGTGATGGCTTGCACGACGTCTGTAATCGCGGAATTGTGCTCTGCATCGGTTTCTGTTGCCACGATCAGGTCGTCATGAATAAGGTGTGTTTGTGGTATGTGCGCGGAAAGCGGTTGAAAAGCAATATTAAGTTCACCTTGTGCTGGCTTTACGCCCATGGTGAGTCGCTTATATCGGTATAGTTTGTCGTTTGCGTGAAACACCGTAAGGTACCGGGAGTCTGGGTGAAGTTCAATTTGCCAAAATGCCGACGTAAAGTCGATTTTCGAGAATATTTTCGCCCCGCTGGGTTTAGCTTTAATATCTTCTTGCCTTGGGATGGGCAGGTTAGAAACTTGGATGGCTTTATTCACGTTGCGAGCGTCAAGGGTCATACGAATGGCGCCGTCTGCCTTGGGTGCAATAACTGCGTTTGACACCAAAGGTGCTGGTTCCATCGGTGGATGCTCTTCAATGGCGTCTAGGGCTATCATCTTCTCAATCTCTTTGGTAACACGTTCCTTTAAGTGATATGGCACTGACCGAACTGGGGAGGCAACCGGTTTAACACTGGGGGTCGACATGAAGTTTAACTTGATGGTTTTCCAACTTCCCAAGCCCTTCAAAATTCTGCGGATATTTCTTCAAGATATCTTGAAGCGCTCCTTTGATGCTCGACTGGATCATTTGTACTGGTTGGTAAACTTGGCGCTGAGGTCAAACTGGATTATCCCCAGTTGTACTGCACTTTGTCCTGCCAATACTGGTTCGCATGGGTGATCAATTATGTGCCAATCAACTGGAATAGATGTGGAACCGGATGTGACAGCGCATTTAGCAATTCCAAGAATTGGTATTGTTGGGCTATTATTAGGCTTGATCTTGGTCGTGGTTGGGACCATTCTAGACAGCAAATTCCATTATTGCGCTTGCACTCTTCCACAGACGCTGATACTTGCACCTGTGTCGGCCAAAACTATTGCGAGGCTATTGTTGATGACAATTTGGGCGTTACAATCTCTGATTTTCATGCGTCCCTTTTGGGTAGGTTGTTGCAGAGTTGTTTCGGTTATTCTGAAGATGTTGATGTGGTAGACGTCACTGTAATCGTGTTCTTCTCTCCGATGTTCATGTTGTTCACTATCGCTTTTCAGTTCATTGATTGCCTTCTTTTTCCTACATACAGTTTCATAGTGGCCGATTGCATCACAGAAATTACATTTGCTGGTTCGTGCTCTGCAGGATTTGAGGTGAATGATAACGGACGTCTTGATGTCTTGTCCACAGCAGAAACACGATCGAGGCTTTCCAGTTTCAGGTTTTTTCTTTAGGTTTTTAAAGGAATGTTTGCCCATTTTGTTTACTGGATTTTCATTGTTGAGTTCTGCCAGCAGTCCTTTGGTGGCACTTTCAATTCTCATTCCTTCCTTGCGTAGGTCCCATGAACTTTTGAGTGCTTCCTTCTGATTTTCTTACGTGTGGTGCCAATAATTATACATTATACAAGAACATATCAGCGCTTAACATTTTAATAAATGCCTCATGACACAAGAGAAATTAAAATACTAGTCAATACCTCATAAAATACTAACATTAATACTATTTATAGCATCTACCAGGTAGCACTTGTTTCGTGTTTAACGCCAAAGAGCTCGATTTCATGGCGTTACAGCTGAGCGAAATTTTATAGCAGTAGTTTGCTTTATAGCAACAATAATCAAGAACAACAGATTTTAAGCACGCAAATATATAGAGTCATGGGCTCACGCTCCAATAGCATTAATTTTATCATCTTCGATTAGTTTTGGGGGCATCTCTCTGGCATTGTATGACTGTTTTCGACGAGTATATTCTCCAGTATAAACTCTGTCAGTTTCTCCAAAGAGTATGGCCAAGCAGGTAACCGCCCCCAAATAGCGGAATACTAATGAGCTTGACGTCATGCTTAGTGCGTAACGTTTACTACGGGAATGCCCCTATATGGATTCGGAAGTAATTAGTATTCAGGGTATATCTGGAGTGATGACGTCACAAAGGTATCACAGGAGGGGTGACGTCATAAAGATTAATGAGTTGTGACGCTAGACGTGTATTAAGTATAATCTGTGAAGATTGTACATTTTATTGTGTACGTAGCTTTTGCGGAGAGAACTTTACAGAATATATTTTGGACGTAGCTTTTGCGGAGAGAACTTTACAGAATATATTTGGGACAAATTTCGGTAAGTGTATATTTTTTGTCAATTTAAGATGTATAAACATGAAGTATTGCAGGGGTTAACCATAGCAACTTGAAATTTTTAGTATAATTTTTTGAAAACAATGATTTAGATATGGATTTAGCAGCGAAAATAGCTGAATGTGAAACTATGGCCCAACTTAATGCTATGGAAAGAATGTATATTTTGACTGAGGCTGAGAAAAGATTGGTTTACGAGAAGAAGCAGGAATTGATCACCCGTTTGCTTGAATTGGGAAAGGAAAACGAGCAGTTGGACTTCTATGAGCATTTCTGATTCTTGGACGTCTGAACAAAGACGACGGTTTTTACAGGACTGGCAAGACGATGAACTTTTGGTACAGTTTGGCCGTGGTGAGAAAAGATCTTTCGATGAAGTGAACGATGATGTGAAAAAATTCAAAACCCAAGGTATGGACTATACAATTCAATTTGCAAATACGTTTGCTCATTTGGAGCTTTCTCAATATCATGATCGCCTTCACGAGATATTTGGGAGCTTATTGAATATGGTCGCTGGAGAGAAACCTATGCACGATCAAGTCCGTTTTGTTTTGCGATCACCTCTGCTTGAAACCCCCATTTCTCTTCCTTTCATGCAACGTCAACGACTTACAACTGAGCGGGTTTTAGCTGAAATTGAGCGTGTCATTCAATCTAATAAGGAATTTCGTTTGAATGATAGTGTGAATGTTAATTTAATTCATGTTGAAATGTCCCAAGAGGGAACCGGCACTAAACGTAGTGAAATTAATTAGGAAAAACATTTGATCAATAAAAGAGCTATTGTTTGGATTCAAAAGGGCGAAAAAGGGAGTCATACGAATACGAAAATGTATACATTTTCAGAACAAAATATTGTTGCTAAGAAATCGCTTTGATTAGCTGCATGCATAACGGATTAACGTTTTAGAAAATTTATTTCTTTAAGTATGACAATTTACACAAATAAACAGTTATTAAACATACTGTCCAGCTTTTACAATGTTTTCGATCTTAGATCACTTGACGTTTTGTATATTTCTCTTAAAAAGAAAGCCACATTCTCTAGGGGTTACCTCGGGGTTCTCTGGGGGTTCTCTTGGGGTTCTCACATATTTAGCAAGTACCGTAGAAGTACTCATTTACGGGACCTTTTTGCGGGACATATTTAGCAAGTCCCGTAGAAGTACTCATTTACGGGACCTTGCTGCGGGACATATTTAGCAGGTCCCGACGTCCCTTGCGTCCCGTTTGAACGATTTTTAGCCATCTTTTTGCAGACATAATTTTAGTAACGCAGGGAAATTTTTCAAGTGTACTTCTCGCTCGCCCCGGTAAAGGAAAAAAAAGTGGAGGTTCTCATCGAAACGATACTGATTTTTAGAGTAAAATATCGCTACCGGTACACCGCTTTGGTTGACTGCATGTATGAATTAACACAACACGGACTAACATTTTAAACAAATTTATTCCTCTAAGTATAACAATTTTACAGAAATAAACAGTGATTAAGTATATTGTCTAGCTTAGAACGTTTGACTTTGTAAACATTTCCTCTGTTAGCGAAAGTTTACGTTTCTGTCCGTTACGTGATATGGGCTTAACAGAAATGTGTAAGATATGGTTTATTGAGATCACAGTCGAACAGGGCTGCTCTAAACATCTGCTCTTACGGAACACAAGGGACTTCATTTTCAGGAAAAAAGTAACTGATCAAACAATTTGACTGTGGCAATTGCTTTATTTTAACACAGTTATTATTAATGATAATGTAATTCATTTTTCAATTGATAATGTACGCCAGTATCGTCATCATCATCACCACCATCACTGTTATGGAAATGATGTCTGTCTTCTAACATACGTTGCTAGAGAGATTTCCCCTTTCCAATAGCAACACCCAAAGCTTCGTCAGGATCGAAAGAGTCGTCTTCGACGAATCTTTTTCTAGTTTCCATAATCTTTTTATTCACTGGGTCCTTTTTCCTTTGCGACATCCATTGCAGGCGATCCAAATAAACATTTCCCAATTCCTTTTGAAGTTTTGGTAGAATTTCTGAAAAGGCCTATTTCTTTGCATCAATTTTACCAGATCCGTCATTTTGAAAACTTTGTACAAGTTCATCGTATTTTGTGCGAAGTTTCGACGCTGCTTCGTGTTTCAATACACCCCAGGGGTCAGCCTCTTCGCTGTCATCAGAGTCGTTCATCTCTTCGGAACTTTCGCCAACATTCACGTCAGATGAACTGAAATTACCTTCATTGGATACTGTTGACATTTCGTCATTCGACTCTTAGCGCATTCTTTTTCGACTGGTTATTTGTTCACAGTCAGACTCCCTTTGATCACTAAGTAATCTGGCTTGAGAAAGGTATTGCTGCCTATCATCGCGGGAGAGTCAATGCATGTCTGCTAAATGGTTCGATAACTTCACGAGATTTCACTTACCGTAAATTGGACAATCTCTACGCCTTCGTGGCATACTGCACACTGAGTTTTACTTCTAATTGCGCCTCTTTAAAAACAGTCCCGCAAGAAAAAGTCCTACGTTCCTGAAATTTTGTCCGCAAAAAGATGGCTAGCAATTCGTTCAAACGGGACGCAAGGGACGTCGAGACATGCCTAAACACGTCCCGCAACAAGGTCCCGTAAATGAGCCCTTCTACGGGACTTGCTAAATATGTCCCATAAATGAGCACTTCTACGGGACTTGCTAAATATGTCCCATAAATCATGAGTACCAACGACTCTCGCCACAAGCCATTTTTTATCATAAAAACAATCTCTCCTAAACATGACTTGCCCCTGCTACCGTAGAATTACAGCTTAACTAAACACATACAGTTTTACGCCCGAAACTAGAAAATACTGTAAAAGTTGGACAATATATTTAGGAACATTTATTAACACAGCTCTAATATTGTCATTGTACTGTTGTAATTACTTTTAAGCAATAAAGTATACAAAAACTTAAGCCTTGTCTTGTTTACTTATGCATGCATCCAAGCGGCGCTAATTACTCATATTTTCCTCTAAAAATGTATACATTTTCGCGTTCGCCTAACCCCCTTTTTCGCCCTTTTGATGGTGATGATGGTGATGATACTGGCGTACATTATCAATTGAAAAATGAATTACATTATCATTAATAATAAATGTGTTAAAATAAAGCAATTGCCACAGTCAAATTGTTTGATCAGTTACTTTTTTCCTGAAACGGTGTAAGCCAGAAGCATATTTAAAAACAATCCCGCAATGAAGTCCCTTGTGTTCCGTACGGAGCAGATATTTAGAGCAGCCCTGTTCGGCTGTGATCTCAATAAACCATATCTTGCACATTTCTGTTAAGCCCATAGCACGTAAGGGACAGAAACGTGCTAACAGAGGAAATGTTTACAAAGTCAAACGTTCTAAGCTTGACAATATACTTAATCAATGTTTATTTCTGTAAAATTGTTATACTTAAAGGAATTTATTTTTTTTAAATGTTTAATCCGTGTTGTGTTAATTCAGACATGCAGTCAACCAAAGCGGTGTACCGGTATCGATATTTTACTCCAAAAATAGGTACGTTAAGCGTACATGTATCTGCCCATGCGTAGTTGCATAATTTGCATAATTGTATAATGAATGTCAATACATGAGGCCAATGTCACTCAATGAGTGTACCCTATTACCCCACATATAAGCGCAGCGCCTATAAGCGCATTTTCTTCAATATTGGAAAAAAGTTTTATAGGCACATTTTATAGGCACATGTGCCTATAAAATTTTGTAGGCGCACCCGCATGGGGTCTGGGTACGAGAATAGGTCCGTCCTTTTAATAGTGCAAAATATCAATGATATTATATAAAACGATAAATGCAAATTGAAATTTTTAAGAAATAACAGCCTTGAAATTCCATGCCTATATCGAGTAAAAGCATCAAGATCAAAGGGGATTCAAGCTGAGTGTGTAATAAAAGAATACCTCCGATGAATAAACCAGAAACAATAACTATTATCATTAACCATATAACTACAATTTATAATAGACAATCTTGATAATTTAAAGCATAAAAAGTATTTGTATCATTAAAAAAGATATTCTGTTCATGTCTGTCTAACTTGGGCCTATAGCCAATGGGAGCAATGTTTAAAACAATTGTGAAACCTTCAGATTTTAGTCTTTTATACTTGACAATAAAGGTTGTATATAACAGCACTATTTATTTTACACACCACATATAAATATGACATACCGTCAACTAATTTAGTCCCCCCAGTCAGGGCCTTTTTTAAGAAATCATCAGTGGGGGGCCATAATCGAAAAGGGACGTAACAAGTAGGTGGTGTATTACGGGTGTCCTTCCCCAGAAACTTTTTGTATTCTTGAGTCTCTGTGGCTTGATTTCCTGCATTTTCAGAGACAATTTTTGATATATCCCATCTAAACGGAGCCAGGTTTTGTTGAGAATACCATGACTTTCCTCTAAACTCAGGTTTTGTTGTGAGAATACCATGACTTTCCTCTAAACTCAGTTTTTTTCCCTTTTTGACGTATACTTTGGACAAAAGGGACCTTCAATGGGGGGGCCAAAATACCTTACTGGGGGGCCAAATATCAAAAGTATAAGGAGATTTTGACTATCATCAAAATGACACTTTTGTCATCAAAATGACAATTCCGTCAATTCGATTTGACGATTTTGACCCAAATAGTGTTGAGAATAAATATTACATTATTTTAACACTTATATGAGTGAACTTTGTCGAAATAGAAGCTCGAATAATGCAGGATATTCGTACAGTATTTAAAAAAGCTTACCTTGTTTCCTGATTCAAATGATATTGATATATTGCTTTGTGTAAATTGACGAATCATTTCCACAGCGTAAAATGCTATCAAACGACTTCCAATACTTACTAAAAATACTCCCTCGACTCTTGCCATGTTCAAAATAGTACAGAAAATTAAAACTATCGTTGGTTTGATGGATAATTTTCACCGTAATATTTAAAATTCTACTCATGTTACAATTCTCGCCTTTCAGTAGTCCGCCATTTTGAAATAATTAATATCATTCCAGTTGTACATAGAGATCAAAGAGTAACATTATAATTACGTCATTTTAATTTAGGCTGTCGCTGATTGGCTACAAGTTAACACACTCTTACATTACAGAGGCGATAGTATTACATCTGCAAAATCAGTACGGTTTCGATGAGAACTCCACTTTTTTTTCCTTTAACGGGGCGAGCGAGAAGTACACTTGAAAAATTTCCCTGCTTTCCTGAAATTATGTCCGCAAAAAGATGCCTAGCAAATCATTCAAACGGGACGCAAGGGACGTCGGGACCTGCAAAATATGTCCCGCAGCAAGGTCCCATAAAGGAGTACTTCTACGGGACTTGCTAAATATGTCCCGCAAAAAGGTCCGTAAATGGGTACTTGCTAAATATGTGAGAACCCCGAGAGACCTCACAGAGAACCCCTAGAGAATCCCCAGGGAACCCTGAGAGAACCCCTGGGGAACCGCCAGAGAACCGCTAGAGATTGTGGCTTTCTTTTTAACAGAAATATACAAAACGTCAAGTGATCTAAGCTGGAAAACAGTGTAAAAGCTGGACAATATGTTTAATAACTGTTTATTTGTGTAAATTGTCATACTTAAAGAAATAAATTTTCTAGAACGTTAATCCGTTGTAAATTTATGCATGCAGCCAATCAAAGCGGTGTCGTAGCAACAATATTTTGTTCTGAAAATGTATAAATTTTCGTATTCGTATAACCCCCTTTCTCGCCCTTTTGAATCCGAACAATAGCTCTTTTATTGATCAAATGTTTTTCCAAATTAATTTCACTACGTTTAGTGCCGGTTCCCTCTTGGCACATTTCAACATGAATTAAATGAACATTCACACTATCATTCAGTGGCGTAGCTTGTCATGCCAACATGACTAAAATTTTCACAAAATTGAGAATTTATTTTCCAAGTTCCGTCTAAAACATTGCTTTGTTTATCCCAAAGCTCTAAAATTCAACATTGTCATTTTTCTGGATTTTTCATTATTGTTTTTCAAAAATATTCCGCTTTCTATTACATTTACGCAATTTTACAGCCTTGCCGACTGTTGCCGTATCTGTTTCCTAGCAACTGCAGCTCTACAAGACTCATTTCCGGCAATATATCGATTCACTCGCGACTCGTGTTTCACTCATGCTCTTTTCAGAAGGCATTAGTTGCTATAATATTTGATACAAATAATACTGGCTTCTGATTGGATAACTGGCCTTGCACATGCTCGAAACGGCTGTTTATTGAGCCGAACTCATGCTATTTGGAGAAGGCATGACTTGTACTGCCTTTCCTAGCGAGCTTTCCGCGAGACTGAACACACTTGTGTAAGGTGAGTAATTATCATATTTATATTGTCTTTGCGCGTTTATAGAATGGCGTCAGCAAGTGTGACGAATCCTGCTTCTACTGAAGCGAATATTATAAGTGATTTGCTGATTTTTAAGTTTAGATATAGGTAATGAGAACCATAATGGTGGTATGTAATTTATAATTGTAACAACAGTCCCTACGTAAGCTGCGAAGTTGAAAAAAATAAGAGTGAAATATGATTGTGTATTGACCATGTGTTGGTAGCAAGACAATGTTTTTATTGTTATACCAATAGTTGCGGACCTGTGGTTGCAATTTATTTATAGTCCAGAGCTGCAGTTGTTTGAATTATCAATAGCAAAAAAGCAGTGTGACGCTTCAATATTTTGAATCATCCAAAAAAGCTTTATTTGATATTTCAGGAAGAACCTTGCGATAGTCGGTGATGCTGAAAATTGTCATAATTTTGGTGTTTTTATGAGGTTAATTTTGCGTTGAAACGTCCCTCAGAATGCAGCAAATAGCGTTTCCGAGCTTTAAAAAACTAAACATTTTCGGGGGGGCGAGCCCCCAGACCCCCCTAGGGGGCTCGCGCCTTTGGCACTTGGAAGTTGGACGGGTTAAGCTAACCATGTTCATAAAAGCATGACCAGTCAATTCAAGCTGGCTACGCCACTGCTATCATTCAAACGAAATTCCTTATTAGACTGAATGACACGCTCAATTTCAGCTAAAACGCGCTCAGTTGTAAGTCGTTGACATTGCATGAAAGGAAGAGAAATGGGGGTTTCAAGCAGAGGTGAACGCAAACAAAACGGACTTGATCGTGCATAGGTATCTCTCCAGTGACCATATTCAATAAGCTCCCAAATATATCGTGAAGGCGATCATGATATTGAGAAAGCTCCAAATGAGCAAACGTATTTGCAAATTGAATTGTATAGTCCATAGTCCATACCTTGGGTTTTGAATCACCATCGTTCACTTCATCGAAAGATCTTTTCTCCCCACGGCCAAACTGTACCAAAGGCCCATCGTCTTGCCAGTCCTGTAAAAACCGTCGTCTTTGTTCAGGCGTCCAAGAATCAAAAATGCTCATAGCAAGTCCCAACTGCTCGTTTTCCTTTCCCACTCAAACGAACGGGTGATCAATTCCAGCTTCTTCTCGTAAACCAATCTTTTCTCAGCCTCAGTCAAAATATACATTCTTTCCAAAGCATTAAGTTGGGCCATAGTTTCACATTCAGCAATTTTCGCTGCTAAATCCATATCTAAACTAGAGGGCATTCAGAGACTGCATACCTCCGCCCGCTACTCGTTGTAAAGCACACGATTTTAGAGATTCCTCATATATTGGGATTGTTGCTTCCTTCTTTGGTCTTTGCTCTTACACTTAGTCCTCGGCATCGTATATATGTGTATACTGCAGGCATATATTTGACATTAAACAAAAATCTCTTCATTGCCGTGGCCTCCTCATATATTGGGATTGTTGCTTCCTTCTTTGCTCTTACACTTAGTCCTCGGCATCGTATATATGTGTATACTGCAGGCATATATTTGACATTAAACAAAAATCTCTTCAGCTTTGTCTATGGAAATGTTTGTTGATGCATAAATTAAGCCAATAATATTATATTATAAAGGCAATATGTTAATGGTGGACGTAAAGTCTTGATCATTTTCGCTTCAGAAGTAACATTAAACTTCACTACTGTATACACATGGGTGTTTCAAAAAGAACGCCGGTAAACTATTAATGTAATCTATTGTTATTATAATTTGAATCGCTAATTAACTATTGACCTATTATTATTATTATTAAGAAATTAGAATATATTTGTAAAGCACACGATTTTAGAGCAGCCTCCCTTTAATCAATTCTTCCTTGGCCGATGGGAAATGCATTCAAAAAATTTCGTATGAATATGTTTGGTATTTTTTGAGTTATCGTGCTCACGGACAAACACACACACACACACACACACATACACACATACACACATACACACACACACACACATACATACAAACCCAGATGATTACATAACCTCCTGGCGGAGGTAACAATTGTTTTCAAAAATTATACCAAAAAATTCAAGTTGCTACGGTTACCCCTTGCAATACTTCATGTTAATACATGTTAAATAGAATGAATAATGTAAAATTTTATTATAAAAGCCTTAAATTATTGGTTATATACAAATATTGGTTATAAAACCTGTAAAAGTTCAAATGTTAGTGTATAATAGATAATTGTTGCTATATGTTCAAAAATTGTTTGAGTTCCTCTCAGATAGTTCTATGTGCGACATGGTTGGTGTCTTGGGTTGTTTCCAAGTACGGCTGCCACGCATACAGACGACTTGGGAACGCAGGAGAGAAAACGCGATCTTTTTTCGTAGCCAGCTCATGACGATGGCAGGTGGGAAATGTTTCTTACTGGCGATTTTCTCTGCCAAAGACGAAAGAAGATGTTGCGTTTCTCTTCCACATCCACCGTTCGCGCTGAAGACAATTGGTGTGAATGAGCCATGCTCAACCTCGACGATTCTTTGGTTGTATTGCCGCTTCTTTTCTCTTTCGTTTGAATTGAAGGCGCTGGTAAGGCTCTGGTTCCGATATGTTGAGGCGTAAGGGTTGAATACCCGGACATCGAAGAATGCCTTTTCACATCGTTGCCAGAATCCTCTTGCGGCAATGTCAACTCTTGCTTCGTCTGCTGTGTTGGCATTTGCTGGGAGCGTTTCACCGGTTAGAGGAGCAAGAGCCGGTTCAGTTGACACATCGTACGCGACCTCGTCGATGGCAGAGGCAAGAAGATCACGTATCGCATCATGTCGACGGTGAATAAATCCTCCCTTCAAGCACGACAAGGCATGATCCACTGTAAAGGCTTTTCCACACGCGCAATGAGTGGGAAGACGTTTTAGCTGCCATCGATAGCGGAGATAGATGGAGTCATAAAACTCTCGCTTGTTGAGAACGTATCCCTCATCAGCCAGTGGAAGTGTTGTCAGCCAAATCGAGGATCCTTTCAGCTGGGCTAGGTCGTTCGCACGAATCTGTTCTGTTGTCATGGACAATCTCAGGTTGTTGAGCTGGATTTTTGCGTTTGCCTCTTTCGCGTTTGTTGCTTGACGACGTAGTGAGTGAACGGATTCGGTTTCTTCGTTTGGTGTTGCGTTGTTCTGGTGGACACATCTTAAATTGACAAAAAATATACACTTACCGAAATTTGTCCCAAATATATTCTGTAAAGTTCTCTCCGCAAAAGCTACGTCCCAAATATATTCTGTAAAGTTCTCACCGCAAAAGTACGCACACAATAGCCTAGTACCTCGGCCTACCACCCGCGGGCGAGTTACAGGCTTCACGGAATTTGCAGGCTGCGCGTTTCCGAACAAATCCAGCCTCTTCCCTGTCTCCCAAAAAATCCCTGTCAACCCGCGTGCCTTTAAAAAATCACCCTTAATAATCAGGCGCAAGCAAAAAGGCCGAGGAACTAGGCTACGCACACAATAAAATATTTTCGCGCTGCGTGATTTTATTATTATTATTATTATTATTATTATTATTAAAACTTTATTTACACACGGTATTCTCATCAGGATTTAACATCAACAAACTAAATTAGATAAATTACAAAGTAGAACCACGCTAAATAGAAAATATAATACCTGCTTTTCATGAGGGCCGTGCACTAAACTAATATAACAATATATACAAAGAAAGTTAAAATAATTTATACATTTGTGGCCCGATCGGAAATTTATCAAGTTATTTGCTTGCCGTAGCCCAATGGGGAAGACTGTTCCACAGCAGCACCACTATAGCTAAAGCTATTCTTGAGATAGTTTGTGCGGGGGCTTAGGAACAGTTAGTTTGTTCTCAGTGTTTCAGCGAATAAGGAACACTGTCACGGTTTACAAACATGGAATGCATGTAATCAGGAGAAAGACCATTTAATGATTTATAAACCATGACAGCTTTTGAAACCGGCGCTGGGATGATAATTTTTCCAGCCAAGTTTCTCAATTAAAACATCAGCATTAGTGTCATAACTGGAGAATGTTAGTACTCTCGCTGCACGATTTTGTAGTTTTGACGTTTTTCAGCTAGGAGTTTTGTTGCAATTGTCCCAAACTGTGCAACAGTAATTGAAATATGGCTGAACCAAGGAAAAAATTAATTGCAATGTTGGGACTGGGACAAATGATCGAACACGTTTTAAAGCGCCAATACCAGAAGCAATCTTTTTGTTAATTCATTAATTTGTATATTCCAAGATAGATTCTCGTCAAGGTACACCTGAGAGATTTTGCTTGTGAAACCTTATCAATAGGAACTCCTGTCTATTTCTAAACATGGAACTGATCGAAATGTGGCTATTCTTTGTCGTGAGCCAATTAGCATAAATTCAGTTTTGGATTGATTTAAAGTAAGCCTATTGGCGATAAGCCATTTGTTCACATTTGCAAGGTCATGATTAAGGTGATAATTTATGTCGTCAATATTGTTACTTGCAAATGTTAAATTAGTATCATCCGCGTATATTCGTGCCTGGGAGTGCAATTTGGTAAGTCATATATGTACAGTAAAATTTATGATCACTAAGACCAGAATTCACCGCACGCTTCAAGCATTGAGACGTCATTTTGCATATAAAGGTGTATCCGTAGAATAAAATTTATCGTTGTTGAAGAACACAAGCATTCGTTCTGCAATCTGCATATGGTTTACGGGCATTTGACTATTAGGAGCAGTGAGCTCCAATATGAAGGTAAAAATTTTAGTGTCATGAACTAAAAATTTGATTAGCGATATGATCTCTCAGAAAAAAAAATAGCTGGAAAAAATGGTATAAAAACTGTTTATGACCTTCATGAGTTTGGACGTCAATTGCCGCCATCTTGCGTTCACTTTTCCTATTGGCCGAACATTAGAAGTTCTTACTCCAGATATATATGGAGCTCACTGGTTAGGAGTTATTGCGCCCACGCGACGAAATTCCAAAATAGTCATTTCCGCGTCCTTAAGCAAGACCCGTTGATTACACGGTAGGTTGAGAATAAATACAAAGCTATGTCAGTACATCATTGGGAGATTGATGGCAGTTCCTATTTCGAGAACATTTTCATTTTGTCATTTGCTTCAATTGAGAGATTGTGAGCGAGTTTTTCTCAGTGGCATATTCGTGGGGACTAACTTTCGGAAAATAAATGGTTAATACGGATCATTGTGGTTAACGGTAGTGTCTTAACACTATATCTTGGCTTCTATAATTACAGTCAAACCGGATTGGAAATTGCTCTGAGCAATTTGCAACCGACGCGAAGAAATTGCAAATTGAAATTCACAACCAGGTGTGTAAACAAAACCTCTGATTGGTTTCTAGCAAAAGAAGAAACCAATCAAATTCTCCGAGCAATTGGATTGGAGATTCCTTTTTGGTAGTAGCCAATCAGAGGCTTTGTTTACAAAATTGGTTGTTAATTCAATTTGCAATTTGTTCGCGTCGGTTAAAAATTGCTCAAAATTGCAATATTGCCTGAGAATATTGCAATGTTCCTCGCAAGGAACATCCGGTTTGACTGTGAAAGAAAAATCCAAAGGTGTGATCAATCTGCCATACATGTTGTCATTGGTTACTCTAAATTGTAAATTTTAGTGATAGAATATATCTTACTCCAGTTCTGTCCATTAGAAATATATTTACAATCATTCACTGTATCTGCTAAATGATTATAAGTCAATTTTCAATAGCTCAAAGCTAAGCCGAGGGCCATATTTTAAAACTAACATACTTTGCTCATTCAAACATGAATCTACGTGATATTTGCTCCACCAAATTTATATTTCCAAATGTATAGACAAGCTATTGGCAGATTTTAATTTTTACGTTAACCTTGGAGTAAGCTTACCCGCTAATCTTCCGCGGTACTGCATTATATTTTTATACAAAACTTACTGGAAAAGCGGCTTTCAACAGGTCTATTTGAGTTAACAGCTTTCCAAAAATGTAGAGAAAAGAAGACCACTAAATTTATTTTGCAAATCCGGTTAAAATTTGATGTAATCTTTTCCAGTCTGCATAAGCAAGACACATTATCAACACATTATACAAATCGAAAATAAGCGGAAACAGATCGTATTTTTAAGTGCGGTTTTCTCTTTCGGTCACTTGGGGTTTCTATCCGTCAACCTCAACCGAACCGCAACCGAACCTCAATTTAACCTCAACCGAATTTCAACCTAACCTCAACCGAACCTCGACCAGTCGACCGAACTGCAACCGCAGTGTTAGGTTATTTCTGGAGAGTACTGTAGTTACCTATAGAATGCAATCAATAGGAACTCTAGTTTCTATGGGAATTAAGTATAAACGCATTAGACCAGAGTAACTTCAGTTATTCATGTTCCAGCAACAAGAACACAAAAAACACAACGGTAAATCTTAATAATGCGAAATTTTAGGTTAAACTTAGATTGCTGGGGAGCATTGGCCAGACAATTACCAGAGGTGTTAACACAGCTCACAAAAGAGAAATCTGATCCGAATGAAAGCCTGATCTCAGCGAAAAAGCTTTAGTAACGAGACAGCAATAGTTAGATAATCACAAATTTATATATAAGAGTGAATCTACCTGGGTTAAAGCAGAAAAATACGTAAGCAGGACGGTCGCTGAGCATTCTGCAGCGAACCATATCAAAAGGCGCAGGAGAGGGAAACCGCAAGGAAGAAACTATTTCAGACGAAACGGAGCAAAGACGTAAAATAACTCTGATGACCACATTTAGGATTATCAATTTGATACCTTTTATTCAGGTAAAAATCACCTTGCTTTCCTTGTGAATTCAATAAGGCGTGAACAAGGCAAAGTTCTTTGATTATGATGATTATTAAGCTCTGTCTGATAGTAAAGCACGAGTTCATTACAGGTATGCTTAGAGATCAATGGAGGAGATTAGTTTGATTCATATTTAGCTGTGTAGGAGAAATAACGAACGCAATAGGTTTCGGAGGCATGTTAATATATTGTTGCTTAAGACTGGATGTCCTGGACCACAAAGAATTGTCTGCACCAAAACAACAGGACAGTATATAGGACATACCACGGTGTTAATTAACTAACAATTAGAGGTATTACAATTTGGCGGAGAAAGACTCTCGGATGTAACAGATCCTAAATTGTACATTATCTACCGTAGCGGTGCGAGTTTAGCTTTTCGCCAACAAAGGACTAATACTGCATGATACCTACAAAAGAACACAAATGCCTCTAACAAACGTTTAAGTTGAAGAACTTAAAAAGTGTTAGAATATTGTTTTTCTAAAATGGATATGGTTTATCGAAATATTTTTGCGAATCGGAAGTACATTGATTCTGTTTGGAATTTCGGAGTAAGTATACCAAGATATCACGATTTCGTTTATTGGAAGTTGGATTTTGAAATGGAAATACAATGGTCAACAAAAAGCATTGATTTCCAATCACTGGTAGACATGGTTATGCAAGTAGAGCACGGCTAATACAACACGATTAGGATTAGGTTGTCACAATATACTTTCACCAGAACAGTTGACTTTTAATTGAGCTCACTCATGGATTACAATAATCAATACTGTGCTGTTAACAGGCATATCAATTTATGGGTCTATTATACAATCCATCGATGAAGCGGTACAACCATGATACAAACAGAATTTTGGAATAACATTGCTTTTGGAATAACGTTGAAGTCCATATCAATTCTATACAAGTCTATACAAGGCATGAATGACAATGAATAGACCAGATGTGCTTAATTTGAAATCAATTAATCTAGGGAAAAGTTGATGTGCATGAAATCAGATCAGTAGATATAGAGATAAGTAAAGTCTAGAGGAAAGCTGTTGTGCATGAATTTGAGATATGATATCAGTATATTTAGAGAAAAGCTGATATTCATGAATTGAGATAAGTAGATCTAGCGAAGAGCCGATGTCCTTGCATTGAGATCAGTAGATCGGAAAAGAAAATTAATAACTGAAAGAAAAGGAGATCTGTAGATGAACAGAGAAGTCGGTGGCCATGAATTGATGCCATAGTAGAAGGGGAGAAAAGACAGACAACCATGCCAATTATGAAGAAACTTCCTCATTGCACTGAGTTTGTAAAAGAAATAGCTAAATGGTTTGGACAGAAGAATTGGGAAGCAGCGTACGTTACAGTGAGATACTACCAAATTTCCAAGCAAGCAACAAGTTCTCGTTTATTCTCCAAGACGTTTAGCTGCAACATGGAATGGAGTGCACGTTCCAGATTTTCCCACTGGGATTTTCTTTTTTTAGCAACTTGGACTTGGCGCTGTCTACACAATCACTGGTAAAACGAATAAGATGCTTGGACTGCTCAAACGAACTTGCCCTCTATTGAGTAACAAAACAGTACGACGTACGCTGTTAGGTCTCAATTAAGTTGCGCAACTGACGTCTGGTCTCCACACACCGTAAAACTCAGATGCAGAGTGGAAAACGTCGAGAGAAGAGCCACCGCATGGATACTAAATTCCAAGCGTGGAGAACTAAAATACCAACAACGTCTGATAAGTCTGAACTTAATCCCGCTCTGCTATGAGAGAGAAATTACTGATTTGGTGTTCTTCTTCAACGCACTTCTCTCGCCCTTCAAGACCCCTTCTGCAAATCCAACAGATTTAAAGCGCCCTACTTCACCCGACTAGTTAAACTATGGAAACTGTAAAATTCTACCTGCTACAAGCATCTCTAACCTCTCTTCCTCTAAAAGAAACATTAAAAACACCTACAAATACATAGAAATGCTTTGCACCTGGTCATTAGTGCGTGACTGTGCATTTCATAGAACTTAAACAGTTAACTAGTTATATTTTATGTGTGTATTCTTTTAATCTTTTGTATAGTATCATGTTGTGTACGCACCTTGCATGAGACTTTATATCCCGTTCGTGCTCTATACTGTCCATTGGAGTAAATCTACTAATTGTTTTATAGACCTCTTCATTATACGGTAGAATTCTCAACAAAATTGTTAAATAGTAATCTTTACAGTAAAATAACAGATGTGTGATACATAGACACAGACAGCGGAGCACGGGGAGAGGGAGAGGGAGGGGCTGGTGAGGTTTTGGAAGGACCCTCAATAATTTGTCATAGATGTGTGGAATTTTTGGCGCCGTCACAGAATGTTTTAGATATTAAATGAAGCACTTTATTGTCTTCCTCGAACTCAGTCCTGGCAGTAAACAGTGATTCGTTGCGTAGATAAGATCGGTATGTTTCGTGGTCAGCAGCTTTTCGTTCAACCAAATATTTGGAAAGAGTTATTGTGACATTGCTCATAAATGTTCCACCAAAGTGCATCAAATGGCCTTTTAGAGACTGTAAATTGAAACTTTTTTGGGGAGCATGGCCCCAAACCCTACTCAAGGTATCGCACCTCGATATTAGAGTCATTGCGCGCTCGGAGATTTTTAGCCCACCCAATCCAAAAATGCTCCGCGGTCCCTGATAGAACATGAACCGATTAAAGACATAATTAAATTCTAGAACTGCATGTTTATATAGCATGCAAAATCACGTCCTAGTATTACAACCTGCTACATTTTTTGTATGTACAGAATATCTGTGATCAAACAAATTGAACAAGAATACACACGTGAACATTAACGACAAAAGTTATAATTATGTGATTTTTGATTATTTATTATTTACAATAGGGCAACTGGTGTTAAACGATATTCTATACGCAAGTAATCGTCCTCTAAAAGCGTAATTGCCTTGCGAATCTGGCATGAAGAATGTATAGTCTGTATAAGGAATGTATTGAGTAATTGCGATGATATCTTGTAAAGGTAGCAAAATCTCAAATGTATTTGTTGCCTTCATTCTTGTCTATCAGAGCACGCTTGCCTTTGAAAACATGTTGTTTTATCAGGTATGCCGAATTGATAAATTATTTTTCGTTCGGATGAACGCAGTGAGAGAGAATGAAATGTAGATTTCATATTAAACATATGCTAAAAATCAAACCCTCGAGGCATTCAATAGCGGCTTCATAGGTTATTCTTGAAAAAGATGGGCGGGCAATGCATGCCGGAGGAATATAAAATAGATAATGTGTGAATGAGTAGTGCAAGTTATAGCATAATATGCCTAGCAAATGGTCCTGCGCATCTCGACCATCCGTGAGTCACCGACATTTTCGAAAATAGCTGCAATCTACATTGCCACACATAGAGACATTCAGCTAAAATATAACTGCACTAAAAGTGGGATACGAGTCATAGCAACGTTGTTAACCGTATATCTTTAGCTGCAGTGCCAAATAATTATTTCATTTGTTTAACTATGACACATTTATGCGTAGGACCGGTCAAACCTCCAGGGGGCCTAGAATGACAATTCTATTGTGTAATAAAGGGTTATAACATACTTAAAATTTCTGCAACACAAATCTATTTGACATACATTTGACATTTGACATCAAATTTTTACAGGTCTCTACCCTGAGCCGTACATAATTTGTCGCACGAGGAGTGAAATCCAAGCAATTGATTTGAAAACACGTGATTCAGCAGACCTCATCTCTGGACTCGAATATCGTAATGGGCTTGACATTGATACTGTGGGTAAGAAAATGTACTTTACTGAAAAAAATCGCATTTATCGGGCGAATTATGACGGTACTGGTAAAGAAATCGCTGTGGAAAATGTTGACGCGGATGCATGTCTAGCAATTGATTGGATTGGACGTCGTATATTCTGGAGTGATGACATTGGAAATAAGATTCACGTGGCGACTTTAGACGGCAAAGAGAGGGGGGTGCTGATCAACACTGATGGACCAGAGTATATAGCAGTGGATCCCATCGTGGGGTAAGTGTTTTGCATTTAAAGAAGTGATTTATCAAAACAAACACTTGACAGATATTTTTATTTCAATCTAGGACTGGTCCATTTTATTTAGCTATGTATTTCTGGTAATGTAAAATTGAAATTTAAGAGATTATCAACCCCGAAATTGCCCGCATAGGCCAATTTGTCTCTAGTGTTTCATCGTTGAATGCGAACGTCAATCATATTCTACCGAAAGATGAAGGCAACCAGTTCTTAGTTAACAAAGAACAGGCCCCAAACTTCTAATATAAATAAGTCTCTTTCCTTGTCTTCGATATCAGTCTCGGTTTTGAAACAAATTGGATCGTATCGTTAACCTATCGTTAACCTATCGTTATCTATCAATTTCTTCGGTCTTATTGTCCCTTCATTTCGAAATCATTGTTTGCTTATTACAATCTACCATTCGCAATGCCAAGGAAGCCGTTGGTGTTTGACTTTTTTGTATTATATGCGTGGTTTAAATGATAATAATACCGGCTTTATTGATCCGTCTTAAGTTTAAAAATACAATGGATTTACATCTATACATAAATTTTCAAAAATATATATTACACTAAATTTAAAAGATATAACTATAACTAATTCAAAAGATATAAAACCTACATATATACGTTACAGCATGCTCTTGGAATGAATGAGTTCTTATGTCGATCTGTCCCAGATATTATTACATTTGGTTGATTCTTATTGCAAAATTGTAATTATGAGTTTTTGTCATAGGCAAAAAATTATAGCATGGGCGTTCTTCGTCTGCTTGTATCTTCAAAAGTACTTTCTCTAGGTATTTAGGGAGACCGCCCCATACTGGTGATGCATATTCCAATATCGGTAATATTTTCGAAATATCGAAATAAGCTTTTATCGCCTGCATTCCCTCACATGGAAGAGTTTCTTGTTAGCCTAGCCTAGTTTGAACCTAAATTTAACGTTACATTTGTTTATGTAATTAAGTATAAAAGTGCAAGAATATTCCAAAATGACATCTTTATAAACAAAGTATATAATGATAACGACCCTTAAGAGTTTAATGTAAACAGAACGCTATGTGGGATTACAATTACAGCAATCGACATCGAGCCAGAATTTTGGTGATAATCAGTATTATTAGGGACAGCAAAATTAGTGCGGTGCCGATAAGGATGAATCAGACACAAAACCTGAAATCATCCCACAACAACACAAATCACTCTAATAATTAAAATACGCGCCACCATTTATAGTACGATTCAGGCCACGATTTATAGTACGATTCAATCCACAGGTTATACACGATTCACGAGACTGATTAAATAGACCGCTGACCATTCATGGTTTCGAAAGTCATTAAAATTTATCATTTCGCACCTTTTGCCGCGACCACATACAATAAGCATAAACATGGCGGTTGTTCAACATTATTGGCTGACATCGTACAAGTTTTGTGAAATTTGTGGTTCAAATCAATCAAGCAAATGTAGGCTCTGGAACAACAAGTAAGTTTACTCAACCTGCTTGCAAGTATACATCTAGTAGAATTTTAGGATTCCAAAAAATTAAACAGCTGAGGAGATGTGTCAAAAAGATACAAATGATGAATGCCTGGACAAAAATAACATTGAATGTATGTGTCAATTATCAAACTAGAAATACGTGCATGCAGCAACCGCTCGCCGTTTGTACAAACAATAATTCAAAAATATTATCATATTCATACACATAGAATATAAGTTGTTAAGATAGGAAAGAACTGCTGTATGCCGCATTTGGTAAACTGAAATCTAACAACAAGAGAGAAGTAGAAACTACAGAAAGCTATGACCTTTTGTACTCTGAACAGACATGTATAGCTATAAAATTTCGTTAAAAGAAGCAATTTATAGTTAAAATTAGAGTGATAATAATGAAAGTCCACCCAATTTAAATTGTGGCAAAATTGAAAGGTCGTACGCCATCGATCTACGATTAAGACCCAGAAACATGTTGTTGGTTTGTATATTATCCAACACAAAGCCAGAGCAGACTGAGGAAATTGAGACGAATGCCGCCATTGCTTTGGCATTGGAAATGGAAAATGTTGAACTGAACTGAACTGAACTGAAGACAAATATTAGAGATTAATAGTTGAAATTATGCTTATCAGACCTACTCTTTCAGGCATTAGTAGATGGGGCTTAGGGTCAATCTCCCACGGTTACTGATATATGGAAGATAGATATGACAAAACCTGGGCGCTTTAAACCCGGGCGGAGAAACGCTCTCATAGCCCGCTGAGCTGTGTGTGATGCGGCTGACGACTGGTGCGAGCGGGCTTGTGAGTTGAAATTGAAGGGGGGAAAACTGGATGAGAAATGGTGCAAAAACATAAAAACATAATTTAAAGGAAGCATACAAATACTAGAATTCAGAATTTCTATTTTTAAACTTATTAATAAAAATAATCTTAAATTGATTTTCATGTCTTGTTTGAATTCGTAAGACAAATTAATAGGTAAAGATTAATAATGTTGATCAAACGACCAGCTAAGTAGTCAGCAGTTAACTTTACAAATGTTATTTGATCTCCGCCAGTTGAGCAGTCGGATCGTAAGCCTTTAATAGCACTCAGAATATCTTCACGTGCAACTGGTTTGAGATGGAAACCAGGCTTGGCTGAATGAGGGTCGGGAAAGTTATCAATATACTCGATAAGTTGTTCAACCGAAACGGCTGAAGTTTGGAGTGTCCTCTGGGCAGTGGTGACAAAGTGAGTGTTGAAAATTTCAGGATCCATGTGGAGTGGCTTCGGATTAGGTTTAAGGATCCTGTGGATAATGCGCCATACATCACGTGATCTGTTTGAAGACAGGGCAGTCTCGATAAAAGTTTTACGTGCAGTTCTTATAGCCACTTTAAGCTTGTTCCTAACACCTCAAACTTTACACCAGCTTTCGTCCGAGTTTGTACTGTGAGCTTCTTGTCGTAAGGTGTCTCTTTGATGTTGAAGATATTGTATTAAGGGGCACTTTATCCACAGAGCCGGATGACGTGTGATGCGGACTCTTCTGAGAGGAGCATGTCTCTCCAAACATTCTCTAAAAAGATAATTAAGGGTCTGTAAGTGGTCGTCAGGGTCATCATTGTAATCTATGACTGACAGAGGAAGGGTGGAGAAATCTTATAGAAAGGCTTTTTCATTAAACTTTTTTATATTTCTAATGTACTTGTACCGAGGCTGGGAACGCGATGCACGCACGTTAACACAAGCGTAAATTCCATCATGGTCACTGATTATTGAGCAGGGCAGTATACCAGTATAAGTAATTATCTGTGAAGCATTAGTCAGTATGTGGTCAATTAATGTCTTAGACCTTTTTGTGACACGAGTAGGTTTATCAATCATTTGCTTCAAGTCAAATATATCCAAGATTGTCAGATATTGTTTGGTAAGCGTGTTTGAGGGCTGTAACATATCAATGTTCATATCTCCTGTCAATATAAGCAAGACATCCCAAGTGACTGTAATGTGGCTAAGAAGAACTTCCAGGCTTCGTAACCAGTCAAAGGAGCTTATGATGCGCGTAGATCTGTACATGATTCCAATATGTGCTCGGCTATATTTATTCTTGCCCGGGATTTCCAACCAAATGTGTTCAAGATCAGGTTGAAGGTTTTCGATATCTTTCCGGCGTTTAAACTTAATAGACTCACGGATATAAGCACCAACACCACCGCCTCTTATTGATTCTCTATTTCGGATAACTGTAGTATATCCAGGTATGGCCACATTATAGCGCAGGATTATCCTTTAACCAGGTCTCACTTAACGTTATAATATCCGTAGGATAAAAATGTATTGTTGCTAACAGTTTATTGAATGTCGAGGCCATACTTTGGGTGTTTAGGTGCATGACTCGAACGTTTTTGGATTGTTCTTGCAGTATATGAAGATTTTCCAGGGATGTTTGTTCGGGTGTTGTGTTGTATTCAGTTATGTCGAGTCCTTCATCGAACATATTTGCATCAGAACAACCATAGAAAGGGAGAACTGATCCTATACATTGAGGGCATATCCAATCACTATTCGTTGATTTGATATTTAGACACTTAATATGGTACTGATTGAAACAGACATTACAAGTAACATACTCTTGGTTTCGTCTAACCGTCTTTTCGTATTTGTCGCACTTAACTGATTTCTGTTTAGTAATAGGACCAGGATTTTCTGATATGTGTTCACAGCGTAATAGGCTCCGCCGAGATTCACTTGAGTAGGCATAGTAGGAACATGACCGGTTGGTTGTTTTCAGGGGCGGATCTAGGGGTAGTCAAACTAGTCACGCGACTAAGGTAAAAATTGCGCAGATATAAAAATACATAGTCCAGTTTTAATATTTCATGCAGCGGCAGCCGACAGGGAAGTACTTAATATTCAAAAATACTCCAGTTATCAATTTCGTGCAGCGGCCGAGCCTGCAGTAAAAAAGTCAAAATAGCGGTTATCTGCGTGAGTTTTGACTAATCTGAGACGGATTCTATGCATTTGATTGGTCCACTTGCATTTTTTTTTTTATTATTATTATTATTATTAAACACTGTATGTTCCCCAAAGGGCTTTTCAACATACACTTACAAATCAATTAATTAAACTATACTATCAAAATCTATATAAAACTATTATAAATCTGATGATTTAAAATTTAAAAGATGTTCTTTTAGTTTTTTCTTAAAACCTTTAAGTTCTGAAATGTTTTTTAGATCATCGTCTATTTCGTTCCATATTTTAACTGCACGGTAATAAAAAGTTCTCTGTCCAGTAGCTGTTTTATAACTTGGAATGTCTAAATTGTGATTATTTCTAGTTTGACAGTTATGGATGTCAGATCGCTTTATGAATTTCTTTGAGATAGCTTACGCAAGGTTGTTAAGGCATTTGTAAGCCATCACCGCGTCTTTATAAATGAGTAAATTATCGATAGTTAACCATTTGAGTTGTTGAAAACCTGGTGTCACATGATCAAATTTTTTAATATTCGTAATAATTCGGCATGCAAAGTTTTGGACTGTTTGCAATTTCTTCACATTTCTGGATGAAGTATTGGCCCATACATTAGAACAATATAACAGCTTGTTTATTACCAGTGCTTCAATAAGTAATGATAACGTTTCTTTATCAAAGCTCTCTCCTTTACTCTGTTGATTTGGCATAATCTATTAATGCACGTAGATGATAGTTTAGAGATATGTTCATCATAAGAAAGATGTAAGTCTAGATGCATACCCAGATCTTTAGCAACTGGTACTGGCCTAAGAGTTTCACTGAAATTTCAGACTAATTGTGTTGGTAAATTCTGTAACATTGATCGTGTTCCTACCAAGAGGAATTTAGTCTTGTTGGGATTTATTAACAATTGATGTTCCAGGCACCATTTTGCGGTGTTATGCAAATCATTTTCTAATTTAAGGATTGCCTGTTGTATGTCTTCGACTAGAAATGCAAGGTGGAGTTTTGAATCATCAACGTAAGAGTCTAGATCACTTGAGATCGTTATAGCAGGTGGATCGTTGACATAAATTCCAAACAAAAATGGTGACAGAATGGAGCCTTGAGGCACTCCATGAGTTAGTGCTATGACTGGAGAAATGGTTGACCTTATCCGTACATATTGAGTTCTGCCCGATAAATAACTTTCAAACCATTTGATTGTGGTGGTGGTGCTCCTACCGCATTTTAACTTATGCAGGAGGATTTTGTGATTGATGCTGTCATAAGCTTTAGACAAGTCTAATAAAACAAGAGCTGTTACATGTTTGTTGTCCATTGCTTCCAAAATCTTATCCGTAAGAAAAATGTTTAAAGTTTCTGTTGAGCGGTGTTTCCTATTTCCATTTTGATGTGGTGATAAGCGTTGGTTTCCTGTTATATATGACCCAAATTGATCAAGTGCAACTCTTTCACAGACCTTTGATAAAACCTCTAAAACCTCTAAAAGGGAGAGGGGTCGATTGTTGGACGGAGTCTCATGATCGCCATCTTTAAGCAAAGGTATCACCTCCGATAATTTTGACTAACGTTTTCGGGGGTCTGACTCATTTGGGCAATATTCGAGCTTTCTGATTGGCTGGTTAAAGAAATTTTGGCCTTTCTCATTTGCTCGATTTGTTTGACTCATCTTGACTAACTCGCTCCTTGGGGTATTCAGCAGTCGCTCCTTGGGGTATTCTGTATTCAGCAGTCGCTCCTTGGGGTATTCTGTATTCAGCAGTCGCTCCTTGGGGTATTCTGTATTCAGCAGTCGCTGCTTGGGGTATTCAGCAGTCTTCACTCAATACGAAATGAAAATAAAGTCTTTCTGATTGCTACTTGACCGCAAAGGTTCAAATTGGTTTGAGTATCGAGTATAATGCACGCTTTGGATACAAGATCTGTCCAAGAGCTTTTAGATGCTATCAATGACACCGATAATCGATATCAGTCTGTCGAGAGATTTTGGCGCAGAAATGTTCATACCCAGAGTTGCTCGTCAACAAAATAAGAAGTGTACAGCGATAAGGTATTAAAAGAGATTCTATTTATATTAGTTTATACTTTATAGTCTGATACTAATACTATTGCTGAGTATTACTAAGTTCAAAGTGTGTCTATTTCACGCCGGTAAAACCGCTTGGCTGAATTAGCAAATTTAGCATATATTTGCGGTTGGTCAAAAGGTCAGTTATATTATTATATAATCGTTGTATTGGCATTTGTTGTAATAAAATTTTGCGGAAAACGTCACTTGGTTGAGGGAAAAATAGCAGAACTCGTTCTGGCGCTCGGTTCAGCAGACGTTTGTTTTTAACAACGTCTGCGAGCAGCCTACATGATATGGGGCGAAACAGTCATTTTATTGCCTAGCTAAAAACAATGGCGCCCCCCACCTCTTCCCACCAAAAAAATGTGCTCCCCCCTGGGGTCGTGGAACCAAAATTGTTTGACTAACGTACGAAAATTTCTAAATCCGCCTCTGGTTGTTTTCAGCTTTTGATGAGAAAACCGAGTTCGAGGAGTTTTCGATAGAAACACGCTTAGATCACAACCTTTGTATTTCTTTACTAAATAGAATGAGTGATTTATTGTGCCGATTAGTCGCAATGTCGCTTCATTTGATGGTTCAGTGTACATAATTGATATGGTAGATTTCTTGTTTTATTACACTCAAGTTCAAATTCAAGTTCAGATAGTTTCTCGGCAAGATTTTCACCAATATTGTTGAACGTTCAGTCAAGGGTCTCTTCCTAAAGCCAAAAGTACTTCCCATACTGTTAGGAAGTCAATTTCTGTCTTCATCCCCTCCTGGTATAGGCTATCAGCAATGCGAAATTCTTGTGTTGTTGTACTCTAGTTCAAATTCGGATTAAAATCCTGCCAAATGTTCGCCAGTATTCGTGAAATTTCGGGCAAATTAATCTTCCCAGTGCTAGAAGAAATCTTTATGAACGTTAGGGAGTCGACTTTCGTTTCTCTATCCTCGTATAGAGTGAGAAAAAGTATAAAAAATACGGACTCGCCATCTTGCCCAGATTTGGAATGGAAATGATATGCTTAAATGCTTTATACAGTAGGATCAAACTACCTGGGAAATATAACAAGAACTTCGACGTTTCGAGCGAAGACTCTTCGTCTCTAACTTCCTGAGTAACTAAGATCCAGACGAAGTGCCTTTGCTCGATACGTCGAAGTTATTGTTATAATAATATTTATTTTTATCCATCTTTAATGTAAAAATACAATGGATTTACAACTATATTTTATTTGTAAATATTGTTTATAACAATGAGTTTGCGCAAGGGATAAACGATAGTTCGTATCTTTTAGTATTAGAGAAAACTTGTGGGAGGATTTTTGGCGTTCTTAGGTCATAATTGTTTATTACTAAGTTAGGGATATATTTCCTGCATCGATGCGTTTCATCGCTACCGATCTTTTTGTACTCGTAAGTGCCCGATGCTGTTTGAGAGTTTGAAGCGAACAACTTGGTTACCACAGAATTATCATACTTCTAACCTGGATATTCTTCAGCTCGTCAATTAGGTACTGTGGTAGACCACCTCATATAGGTGCCGCGTATTCCAATATATGTCTTATTTTTGTTTCGTAGCAAGTTAAGCCCACTTTATTCTGTAAATTGGGCAAAAAAAGTTTCTTCTATGAGATAATTCCATTTAAGGTCATCTTTAATCCAGACACCCAGCAACTTAAACGAGTTCACTATTTCTATCTTATCACTACCAATCATAAGTGGTGGTGGCTCAGGAATTGCATCTTTAAAGCAGATCCACGTGTATTAGCTAGGTCTTTTTGGCGTTAAATTTCGTCTCGTTTCTAAATGCTCAGTTATTCATTGCGTCAAGTGCTTCTTGCATGTGACTGGTAGAACCATAGGGAATCACTTCATCTTGAGTGCAATCGTCGGCAAATTTGTGTTGATATCTGAACGGTTAGCGATGCAATCTTCAAGGTCATTCACACGGACTTTAAACAATATGACATAGCCAGATGGCAGCAAATACGGCGAGAAATCTTACCAATGCTTTAAAGAGACTGCCCATCAGATCAATTACCGTCTGGATGGACAGCCTCGTCGCGCTTTACTGGATTTCAAGTCCCGGGAAAGCTTGGAAGGTGTTTGTTGCAAACAGAGTGAGAACGATTGCCGAAATAACGGAGGAAATTGGCATTCAATGGAAATACGTGCCGTCAGGAAAGAATGTCGCACACGCGGGAAGTCGAGGATATACGCTCAGCCAAATGGAAAGTAAAGGTTGGTACGATGGTCCGGAATGGCTGCTAAACGAACTTGATTGACCTCCCCAGGCGAAGTTGCAGCACACGTCATCAGTGACAAATGAAGAGAAACCGATCAAGGAAATATGTTGCATTTACGGATGAAAACCAACCAGACGAATGGGATCTCTTGTTAAGGAGTAAACCTTATTGGAACACTCTAAGAATTACTGCTTGGGCATTACGATTTGTCCATAACAGTCGAGCCAAGAAGATGAGAACAGAGAAGATAAACGGTCCATTAACTCCGACGAGATAATACGCTCCAGAGACATCTGGATAAGGAAAGTGCAACGAAACATTCCTGAAGATACAGAGAGTAGCGGTTGGAGACTAGAGATACACGAGAAAACAATGATGCTAAAATGTGTTGGAAGAATTCGAGGTTATTCACCAATTTATCTGGAAAATGGATTGTTTGTCGAGAAACTTATTCGTCATATTCACGAACAGTCATTGCATTTGGGAGTAGCTGGTACAATGGATGCTATTCGAGAGGAATGGTGGATTCCCCGTTTGCGATCATTAGTAAAGAAAGCGGTAAACGACTGCCGTACATGTAAAGTGTTCTTTAAGGAAAAGAACGATGGACTTTGGAAGAAAGGCAAAGTATTGCGACGTATCGTTGGAGAGGACGGCGTTGTGCGGGGAGTTGTTCTTTTGCATAAGGGTCACGAAATTGAACGACCCACTCAATTAGTTGGCCTCTGGAACCACGAACCAGAGAAGTTGAGAAACCGGGAATTCCAACACAACAAATTGAAGAGAAACGGGAGAGACCACCAAGACAAGCGGCGAAAGATGGTAAACAAAAGATTAGGGAATGTTCACAACAAGACAATGAGTATGACTGATAATATTAAGGTTGTGAACATTCGAACAGTTAGTTAAAGTTGAAGTTTATAGGGTAAAAATATTCAAGAAAACTTTCATATTTTTAGTGACCCGAATTTGAGGAGTCCACCTGTGCCCAGGCTAGATGATGGACAGAACCGGGGGGGATAAAGATCGTATAAAACGAACACGAGGAGATACGAACAACGAACGCTGAACGAGTGAATATAGGTTTAAATTTTGTGTTTTATTTTATTATTTTTCTATTAAACGTAATTTTATGTTTTGTGTGTGTGTGTGCCGAGTAACAGGTCCGTACAGCTTAATGGGTCAACAAACTATTTTGGAATACTCTAACAAAGACTTAGCTGTTATGGCCAAATAGCTGTTATGGCCATTGTAATTCTGTACGGCAAAATGAACATACTATAAAAATCTTCATTTTGACTCAAATGGAAAATAGGATTCACTATGAAACTACAGTAAATTAAATTAAACTGCCAGAGTAACAGTTATTCTCAGCAGGTTTTACTTTAGAGATCCCAAAAATGGTCACTCTAAATCAACTGTGCAGTTTTGCAGTTGATTCAACAGCTTGTTAGTGAAAAAGCTACAAGAAGTCTTACTCAATAGGAAAAATTATGTTAATACTTGAATCAGTAAAATTTAGATATGGCCATTGAAATTTAATAATATATATATATACATCGTTTT